>BMAW01083621.1:0-19469 GCA_019974015.1 Nephila pilipes
TATATATATGTATTCTGAAAATAGAATATTAAAAACTTTTAGAATCATTTTTGGTTTTAAATTGTATTGAAATTTTTGATATTTTTTTGAGGTAAACTTGATTATGATTATTTAAGTTAACATTTATATATTTTATGCAGCTGGCAATCAATCATGGTGTGATGAAGTGATAAAATGCTTCGAAGTGCTTCCAAATCCAGTATGTATATTTTTCATTTTAAAATTTATAAAATTCAATGTTGATAAAAAATTTCGAAGTTCTGTAGTTAAAAGGACAAAAGAAGAACTTCAACCAATTATCTTTTTTAAAATCAACGAGTGTTTTGAGAAATTATGCGAAAATATTTAGAATCCATTCAGTGATATGCTTCCGTGTCTTTTAATTTTAATCTATCTCTACTTAAGAACCAGTGACATTTCAAAACCACTGAAAAAGGAGTAATTTTTTTCAGGAAAATATAAAGTTTTTGCAAAAGAATAACCCACTTTCGAAGAGCCACAATTTCAAAGCTGAAGAAGTTGCAACTTTATTGGGGAAAAAATCGACAGAATATGACTCTGTAAAGTTTATGAATTTATAAATATTCATTGTGACATACACCAGACCAGAAACACGAGCGATATCATTTAGGACAATAGAGTGGTTTGTTCGCAGAGCAGGTGATGACATTTCGCTTGATCAGTAATCTCCAAGAAACCTTGAATTAGTTCCCTAATATTTTTTCTTTGGGGATACTTAAAAGATAAAGAGTATTTTTCACTATTACTGGCGAACATTGACGAAATAAAAATATGACTAACTGCTGTCATTCAAACTTTAACGCCGAACATGCTCAAAAAAATGGGGGAGGGAGTGAATTCTTTTACATACGGATATCAGTCGTGTTTCTGATGATGGTCAAATCGAATGTTTATAATTTTAAAATCTTTAATGTGTTATATTGCATTTAATTTTCTGAAATCTTTGTAATTCCTTTAGTTTTGTTATAGTAACTCCTCAAAAATAGAACATTTTTTTATACATGTCTTGTATAGCAAATTGCTTTTAGAAAGACTATGTCGTAGAAAAAAAGCTTAGAATAATGATTACAAATGAAATTAAAATTATATATTAATATAGAACATTTCATTACTGTATGGTAAGAAATTTACGTATAGTGTGATTAACATCAATCCAGTACTTTAGTATTAGATTGATATTCTCTCTTATAAGACATTATCGCTTAAAAGCAAACACCATTTAATTTTCATGAGATGTGAAAAGAAATGTATACCGTGGTGTATTTAATTTTATTTTTGAATTTTGTTTTTGACGTTCTCTTAAATTGCTTTTAAAATTATAGATTGAAATGAATATTTGGAATAGAATATTAAAAAAAATATTTTATTTCATTTTCATTTTGGCACAGCCACATTGGTTATAATTTCCTTAAATTATATTGAATTTAATAAATTATCGTATGCTTTTATATTAATATCTGGACAAATTATTATAAACGTTTTAATAATTTATTATTTATACTTCAATATTTTATCTCTTTTGTATTAATTTTAGTACTTGAAAATTAAATTGAAAATTTTAGAGCAATCGCTTGCATCGAATATTTTTTTATTTAAAATTGTCTTAATTTTTGCACTTATAATGCCTATATTTTTGATGGATTGAGATCCCGGTCTTGTATATTTCAAAAGAGATTAAATAGAAAGATGACAATTGATTATTGTTTGAGTGCAATTTTTTTAAATTGAAAAAAAAAAAAATTGTCGATAAAAACAATGTTGAAAACTTCTGAAGTCAGTATGGGACTTAGCGTTTTGCAAGTATCTTCTGCGTAGTTATAATTTTTATGCAAAAATATAAACTATCTGATGAATTTTTAATTAAAAGCTACATAGCATATATATAAGGATTAGAACATTCTTTACGGTCGTTCATTTAATAGACTTCTATGTAGAAGTAGAAGAAATTCGGTGACGCTTTTGTTGGTTTTTAAAATTAGTAATTACTGTGTGATCATTAAGTTATTTAATTTTGAATTTTCTATCCGTGTTAAGAAATTGTGAGCATCCAATAATATGTTAATAAACTGTGTGTAACCGAATAATTCAAATGAATTAAATTTTAAGCATAAATTTTCAGAGAAATCAGACCTTCAACATACCAATCAAATGTATAATGTTCGAGAGCATCTTAATATCAATGTACGCTAATAAAAATAACCGGAAAATTTAAAACTCAATGAAAAAAAGTGAGTTTCTGAAAATTTTCCGGTTAATTTGTGGAAGTGTTTTGTATATCGAATTTCGAGATCAATGCGTTTTCTCTAGGGGAAAATTATGATAAAATTGAATACCCCCTCCCTTTTTTTTTTCTACGAGCGGTTTCTCTAGCTGTAAGTTTACATATGATATAAGATCAGTCGCCCATGTTTAAAAATGGAATTTCCATTCCCATCCGAGAACAGCAATTTCTCTAAGTTTCCTATTGTTTTTCAAAAAAAGGGAAAAGTATTTTTGTTTTTAAGTCCACCCGGTACTCCGGTCAACGTTGCTCCCTTTTTGCTTAATATTGAAGGTAAGTGACACAGTGTTTAATGAGGTTATTCTGCTAAGTTTTGCCTCTCTTGCATCGTCAGTAATTTTAATTTGTTACAATTGACACCATATTAAGTCTAGCTGTTCATGTAGGATAAAGTTCTACCTATTGTTTAATGACAAATTCAGGATGACAAACTTCACCAGTGTCTGAAACTGGCATCTGCGCACCTAGCAGAAGGGGACTTCCGTTTCAGTTCTTCCCAGTGAAAAAATATAAGTATAAGAAAATCAACTGAAACCTGTTATGAAAATCATTGAATCCCTTAATTAGAATGAAATTTAATAGTTTCTCAAAAGAGTTTCTTCATTTTGTTTGATTAAGTTTCAAACTTGATTTGAAAGTTATGATAAGTTAAAAATTCGATATAAAAACCAACGTGTTTATATGGTGGCAAAATTTATCAGAGAAAATTATTGAAATATTAGTTAAAACTGTTAGTAATTTTTAACTTTAAAATTTATTTAAAAAGAGTCATTTGGGAGAGTATTAAAAAATTCATAATACTCATAAAATCAAAACATGCATTTGAAAGTTTGTAAGTCATTCTATTAAAAAAAGAATGGGAGCCAGAATTCAGAAAAAAATTATTGTGATAAGACATGGCGCCAAATATTGGAAACTTTCTTTCTTGCGAATGATTACTGACTAAAAGTCAGCAACCCTTACTATCTCGGAGATAGTAAAGGGGAGTTAGTATCTCCCCTTTGTGAGTACAAAAGGTTTACGATTCCTCATGCGGCGTGGGGAGTGCCCGGTGCTCCCAGAGGGAGAAAGAAATTTTTTCCTCAATCCTAAAAGCGCCGAGAGGAAAGAATATTTTGACTTATTAAAATTATTGAAATATGGGTTAAAACTGGTCGCAAACGTCTAAATATTGCATTGTTAGGCGAGTACGAACGATTCCCAAAATTTCAAAGATCTAGCTTGATGGGAAGTTGGTTAAATTAACGATCGAAAATTTGATGACACACACACACACTCACACTAAGTGAAATTCAGAAAAACGTTGTAAAATAAAATGTTGCTTGGATCGGTGTAACGTGTTTTTATAGGTGCTCGGTCTTACCTGCTACTACTTCAAAAGTTTCTCTTCGGGGTTTCTCTTCGCCTAACTCCAATTAGTGGTCAGGGAACGGTAAATTTTATCAAGCATCTAACATTTTTAAAATTCCGTTGTGTAACCGATTCATACAACGTCTTTACTTTCTACATTTTGAGCTAGAATGGAACAGTTCTCCTAACTAACTTTTGGTACCCTACTATAACTCTCTTCCCTTATTATTGCTTGATATTGTACAATTAGTAAAGAATTCATAATTTCATTGAAATAATATGCTTTGTAATGTATCATTTCAGGTTGATGATATAATCAAAAAATGTATAGATAAAATTCCAGATGGAAGGACATGCTCACAAGAAAAAGAACTTTTCAGGTCATCTGAGGATCGAAAAGAGGTAACGACATCTTAAGAAAGATCATTAACTTTTAACTTTGAATCAAACTATAATAAAAATCAAAATAAAAAGTTCTTTAAGGTATCCACCTACCTTTAAAACGCTCTTTTTTGTCAAAGAGACGATTTCTTATTTGCAGTCTATTATTAAAGCCCGATTCCTTAGCTTTCTGGAATAGTTTCAATTTTGATTCTATGTTAATTAGAACTTGAGTTATAAGCATTTTAATAATAGTCCGTGTCAATTTTTTAGAACTGAAAGTATCATTCTGCTACAGAAAATGGAACTTTAAGTTTGTTTACATTGATTTCTTACGTATTATTGCCCTCAAAATATCATCCAACATGTAAGATGAATTTTTCAAGACCAAAAATGCTTATGAGTCTTTTAATGGTGTAATACGACAAAGAGTACCAAAAGAAGTTTTTGTTTGTTAGAAAACTCTAAAATTGGGTGCATATGATGCATTTATATAATTTAACCAAGGATATCAAGGCTGCTTAGAAGTCTTAAATAAGATGAACATTGAAATTTCTCACTTCTTCATTGTGAAGGGAAACGAAATGTTGGATAACAATCGTACCAGGAATTCGAAGCGTCATACAACACCTGTTGTATGTAGGCGTAGGAAAGTTTTAAAGGCCCCCAGGAAGAAAAAGATAAATTATTTAAGTAATACAGATGGTGAAGTTTAAAAATTAGGGGCCTTTTAATGTTAAATTTTTAATTCATTAGGAATTTTCTTGGTTGAAATGTATTTTTAGCTTTTTCTTAAAATCAAGATTTTCATATATTACTTTCAGCGCAAAATATCACATTGAAAACAATTATGCGTATAAAGTTATGAAACTTTCATGGTGAATTTAGGATTAACTTAATGAAGATTAATTTCAGATTTAAACCTCTCCTATTGTTATAGTTCTATTATTTTATATTTTGTTGTTGATAAAAGTCATGAATTTTCCCAATTTTGTATGGTTTTTCTGTATGTTAAAGTATGTCTTCCTATAAATATTTAATTATCAGGTTCATAATTTTGACAGATGCACAAATCTTGAGCTACATTCAATTCATCATTATAAAATTTGTAGAATTGAAATACCTCTATTTAAATTTTAGTGGTTTGTTGTTTTCCACAAATATCATTTTAAAGCTATTTTTATGTATCTTTTGAGCTAAAATATTTTAAAAAATTTAAATTTATGCAAATTTTACATTTTATTTTAAGAATTATCCATATCCGATAGTATAATGCATATAAAAGTTGTTTTTTCTATTTCTAAGAAAAATCTTCTCCGAAGGTAGGCGTATACCTTAATCAAATTTTAAGTTGACGAGTTGAAAGCAATCACTTTTATAAAGGTATTTCAAAAGCCAAACAATAACACGAGAGACGCAAATAAGTAACTAATAAATCCTTATATTTTTTCTGAAAGTAATTCAGAAAAGAGAATCTGTACAGACTTTTATGCAGTAGAGAGTTTTTGGTAGCTTTTTCACGTAGAACTAAACATTTTTCTGAGTTAGACAGAAGCTACGTTATAAACGTTTCATGACCAAAATATGAAATTCGCTAAAAGTAGGATCTTGCATTATTCTAAGTTAATTTACATTTGGAGATAGTCCAAGAGCAATTTATATCCAAAATATTTTTATTGTTTATCTAAAACATATTATTCACTGATTTGTAAATCACTATATCATGAAGGAGCTGGAACTTTTATTTAAGTTTTCTGATAAGTACTTTCTGAATTTATTTCAATATATTCATTTAATTTTACGATTAATTTATACTCTTAAAAATATTTCATTGGAATTAAGATAGATAATATTGATTGTAAACATTGCTTTCAGATTTTGTATCGATAGAACTTTTTCGTCTTTTGAGATGCAACTAAAAGTTTTTTTAGTTAGAAACAGAAATGTAATATAAAATCTTATGTTTAATTATTAGAATACACTTCATAATATAAGTTGTAGGATTGCACTTTCAATTAGGTTGATTGATGTTTGGAAATAGTTCAAAGCAATTTATGCCTGAAACATCATTTAAACAAAATTGCACCCTTTCAACTTTTGTAGCATCTCTGGTGAAAACAGTCGATTTAGAAACCGAGGCTACTTAGAATGAAGTTGAGTCTCGCCATGTTGTGCTTCAAGAACAATTCCGTTGTAAATTTTTTCTAAAATCCTTATTCTGAAGAAACGAATACATAAGATTTCTTATGAAACCTCTCGCAAACAATGTCATCTTATTTTACATATCCATAACTTCGCATGATTTTCGAAATTAGGTTTGTATCTTATTGTAGTGTATCTTTGTATCCTACTGAAGTGATGAAAAAAAAATGACGAGAAATAGAGTCAAATTCTCTCAATCATCTTCCGATTCTATTATTCTCAATGAATTCGAAAAACAGGTGGTTTCGTCATTCGGCACAATTTTTTTTGTCTCTAAAAAGGGAAGCTAAAAGAAAATTGTACAAAAATTTATAGTTAAGGTTCTGTAATAGCCGTGTGTCCTTTGGCAGTGGTTCACAAAAATAGAATCTGTCGCAAATATCTCTAAATGCGCCGGAGTAGTATTACATAATTATTTGTTAAATAGTCCAGGTATGTATAATTAATTCTAAAAATAAATTAAAACAATTTGCTACAAAATCTATTCAAAATTCATCCAAAGTAAAAGGAGATTAAAAATATAATAAAATAAATTTAGATTAGAATAAAAAATTTAATTATACGTGAAATTTAATATATTGTATGAAATACATATTTTTTGAACCCGAATAAAAATCTTATTTATGTACGTAAGTGATAAAATTCTTTTTTCTAAAAAAAAACTATTTACGTATAAAACTTTTATTTCTACAAGGCTTGTTAGCCTGGAAAATATATTTTATTCACTAAATTATTAATTATGTTTCAGTTGTTGTATTGTATAGCGAAGAAGGCACCTACGGTAAGTTTCCTTTTAAGTATAATCGTTAAGAGGAACAGTACCCTAAAATGAACACAATATAAAAAAAACCCATTTTATTATATTATTATTGTGTTCTTTTATAAATATGTGTAAAAGATCATAGCTCCATCTACATCCTTCAGCAAGCTATTTAACTTTTTTTCACCGGCGTGCCAAATCATTTCGAAAGTTTAAAATATACTTTCTAAGCTTTTTATTTTTCACAATCATTTTGAACCGAAAATTCCAAGGATTTCTTGTAATCAATATGAAATTTTGAAATTTTCTCAAGTGTTTTGCTTAATATGTTTGATAATTCAGTGCATGAAATAAGGATTTGGATTTATAGTTTTTTTTTTTTTTTTAAAAAAAAAAAAAAAAAAAAAAGACTTAGAAATTTAAATATAGATATTTCTTTCCTTTTCATACTAATTCACAGAAAATAATTTATGAAGCTGTAAACTGTATTAGTATATCCCAACTCATGCGCAGAATTACAACTAGCGCATTTAAGAAATTGAGTGTAAAAATTATTGAAAAATATTAAAATTTTTAGATGCAGTAGTACTTATAAGACATTGAAATATTTAAGCAAAAATAACTTTAAGCAACTGGGGTTTTTTTGAAAATAAAGGTTTCCTCTTTTAAATTACATACTTTACGATATTTCTAATAGGATGAATTAACTGTTTACTTATATAAACTTAACTAAATTTGATTCTTATGAGGTAGTCTGACATTTAAAATATTTATACTATTTTTACACTAAATGCGAGTCAAATTAATTTCAATTTCAAAAATTATAACTTTGTTTTCATCATTTTTAACTTCCTAGTGCAATTGAACAAACAATATGCTTAGTCAAAACTCAATAAAATAAGGATAACTTAAAATTTTTGTTTGATTTCTCTTACATTATTTTAATTCAATTTTGTTTTAATATTTAAGTCGTTTACAACAGAGCAGACGAAGCAATTGGTGATAGCAAAGGTATGACCTATTACATTATTTTTTCATTAATATTATTTTCCTCTTTTCATTATTTGATCTGACAAATTATATTACTTCTGTATTAATTAAAATCTACTTTTAAAATCATGATTTATTATTTATATTCTATATACTCGTCTGCAACACATGTATTTTATATTTGCCAACTCAGTGATAACTTGGAATATTAACTAATTACGTTACAGTCTCGTTTAAGTTTCTAAACAAGCAGTCTCCTCTACAAAACAAAAAAAAAAGTTGGATTCATCCATTCAACAACCTCACAGATTTAAATTTATAATTAGTTCTAACAAAAACGCAGTGAATTTTTAGGGTAAATATTAATAATCAATACATATTTTCGAATGACAATGTAAATTTCTAAAGATGTAAGTATAATAAAATTTATTATTAACTGAAAAATCACGATGAATCACACAAAGGAGGAAATGAAATTAGGTTACTCCCAGGAGAAACTCATGTGGCTACATTCTTCACCTTTTCATAACCTTTGTTAAGGTATCACTAGTAGAAAGTATGGAACCATTGATCGTGATACTACTAGGGAATTTACACTACCCACCTACCCTGGAGCATCAATAAGGGAATCCATTACCAATATCACATTATGCAAATTTGAAATAACATAAGACAACTTATTTGTTGCTGCTTTCTGTTTCAATAAAATAATCAACAAAACACATTTAAAATTCCTCGCTAATTACTTTTGGCTCACGGATTCTTTATTTCTTGACAAAAATATAATAAGACTTTATTTTTTGAGGCTATATTAATAACCCAAACGTCACGTCCAGGCGTGTGTCCAACTACCCAACCATTTTAAAGTAAAATAAACATGCAGTTAAATTTTTATTATCTGATATTTTGAAAATATATAAAGAAGCAGAATGTACACCGCTTGTAATTAAGATTGTTTATTTAACAAAAATTATAATATTTGTTGAATTTTCATTCTTTCAAAACAATACTTCAAACCCAATTCCAGTTATTATTTATTCCAATACTGCTTAATAATAATATTACTTATAAAATAGAATTTTGATAATTCGGTGTAGATTATAAATGTTTCAGTATCTATTATTTATTAATAGCATGATATTTACATTTATTTTCCAGCAATGTTTTGCATGTGTTTTCAAGAGATGCTTAAGAAGCAAAGAGTAATTTTAGGAATTCTCTAGTTTCACCCAGAGAAGCAGAGAAGCCCACTTAAATTCGTGTAATAAAATTAAAGAAATTTTTTAATTATGATTTAATTGTACTTCTCGTGATTAAAATGTGACAAATTAAATAATCTCTTGAAGCCAAATTATTGTTTCTGAAAATTACTTCTTGCTTATGATATTTATGTATTATTTAAAATTAATTTCTTACATGTGTAGTGACAAGTATTAGTATTCTGTATCTTAATTAACATATTGTATTTTAATAAGTCCTCCTGGAACATTATTAAAATAATTATGAATAACAGACATACTCTCTTTGGTGGGGTATGAGACCTCTTCATGGGATGAATATTTGTAATTCAAGAGCATTATACGTGGTCAGACTCAATACAATCAATACAGATAAGAAAATACCATAAACTGTTGTACTGCGCTTCGGGGTTCGTGTTGATTCAGAGTCGATAAACAATCTCTTTAAAAATCTCAAGAATTTTATTCGTCGCAATTTCTACAGGACGCAGGAAATTCCAGCTGTAGCTATCACAATTACGTAGCTCTAATTCAGCTAATTGCACAGAAAACAGCTTCCAAACACAGAAGTTTCTAATATCTCACACAGACAACAGCTGCTGTGCAGTTGACTAGCAATAAAAAAAAAATGACAGTCTTCACTGCTCGTCTTCTTCACTCCTACCCGCTTTTTTTTTAGCCGCCTTTCAACCCGTGTCTTGCTGGGAACTGTGAGACGACTGGAGTTATTGGAGTTGACGTTGAATTTCGATGGGCGTTTAGAGCACGGGGTGCTCCTCTAGCCAAAATCTTGAAGAATAATAGTTTCTTTGGAAAGATGGAGTTTTCATTCTGGAGAGAGAGAGAGTTGATGGAGATAAATTGAAAGTTTCTTGAGTTTTGGATGAGTAGTTTAGGAGCTATGGTGATTAGAAGTTTGCAGGAGATCTGGCGCCATCTTTTGGAGAGAAGAACTGTGGGGGAGAAATGAAAAACCAGCAGTAGAAAAATTTTCGGAGAGAAGGTGTTGATGATAACTTGAATTCAGATTGGCTGCTGAGTGAGTAGTTGCGATGCTGCGATTGGCTGCCCGCATGTGTGTAGAAGTTACTATAAGTAAGATGGGAGGGGTTTGTGATGAGGCTGGGTGGGATTTAATTGTGAAAATCGTGAAAGAAATTAAAAAAGAGGAATTAAGGTGGATTATAATCATAGAGGATTTTCCTGGGTCATTTAATATTAGGAGTAATTTGATAATTTTCGAGATTTTGAATATTTGGATTATTAATGTTTTCAAGGGAGTTAAAAAATTTTGAAGGAAGTTTTTGGATGTGATTTTTTAAGGTAGATAGTTGTAATGCTTTATATATTTCTTTGTTTTTCATATACATGGAAGCCCTAGCGATCCTCCTAATAGTGGAACTCTGGGAGTTTTCAAGAATGTTTAGATTGGATTTAGCGCAGTAAGCCCAGATTGAGCTTGCATAGCTGATAAGTGGTCTCATGATTGCTGTGTAGATTAGAATTTTGTTTTGGAGGTTCATTGTAGATTTCCTTTTGATTAATGGATAAACTTTGTGTGAGAGTCGTCGAAATTTTTCTCTTGTATTGGTGATGTGTTTTCTCCAGGTTAGATGTTTATCAAATGTGAGGCTTAGGTACTTAACGGAGGTATCCCAAGGAGTTTGTTTTTGGAAGAAGGTGGGTGGGGGAGGGTTAGTTTTTCTTTTTGTAAAAATTACATCTTGGGATTTATCGACATTAATTTTGATTTGCCATTTATTGAAGTAATCCTGGAGTAGCACAAGGTGCTTATTGAGAGCAAAAGTTACGGTTTTGGCGTTTTTAAATTTTGCGACAATAGCAGTGTCATCTGCGTACATATTTAGTGTTGTAAGGGAGTAATTTGGAATATCGTTAATGTAATAATTAAATAAAAATGGGCCAATTAAACTTCCTTGAGCTACTCCAGAATTAATTTTGCGTGGGGTAGATAGGGTGTCATTTATTCTAACCTGGAAAAAACGTTCAGTATGAGTGGATGAGGAGTATGAGTGGGGGTGGAAATTTATCATTGATCATTTTGAAGTTTTATCCATTCAGCCAAACTCTATCAAATGCTTTTGCGATGTCTAAAAATGCTGCTCCGGTGGATTGTTTTTTCTGGAATCCTGATGAAATAATTTCAATGAGTTTGAGGAGTGGGTGTAGAGTTGATAATTGTGGGGTGAAACCGAATTGATTTGGGTTATTAAGATTATTAGTGGTTATAAAAGTTTTTAGTTTTTCAAGGATGACAGATTCGGTTAATTTACTAAGGGTAGAGAGGAGAGAGATGGGTCTGTAGCTATCTGGAAGATGTGCATTTTTGCCTGGTTTAAGGATAGGAAAAATAATTGCTGTTTTCCAGGTTTTTGGGAAATGATTAAAAAAGAGGATTTTGTTAATAATGATTGTAAGTAAGAAAATAATTTTGATTGGGAGATTTTTTAGCATTTTGTTAGTAATGGTATCTTGTCCAGGAGCTTTTTTATTTTTTAATTTTTTAATGAATTCAATGATGTCTTGAGGGGTGGTGTGTTCATGGTGGGGAGGGGAGGAGAGGAAATTTTGAATAGTGAGTGAGACATTATTATCGAAATTGGGATCGATGGTAGGATTATTTTGGAAACTTAGTTCAAGCTGGTAAGGAAGTGTTTCAGTTTTTTGTTCATTAGTGATAGCAGTGCGGTGTTGAGTGTTGAGGATGGGGACAATGGATCTTTTATTTTTAAAAAATTTTGTAGTGTTCCAGAGTGAGTTATCTTGTGTGTTAAGTGTTTCAAGTTTTAGATTCCATGTTTTTTGTGAGAGTTTGTGGATTTCTTTTTTAATTTTATTTTGTATTCTATTTACGAGTGTTTTAATATTTGGATTTAGTGAGCGTTAGTATTGTTTTCTAAGGTTATTTTTAGTTTTAATAAATTCTTTAATGTGAGGGGTGGGTAAAAGTTTTACTAGTGTGTTTGACCGGTTTTGATGAGTGTTTATGTGAGTTAATAGTGTTATCTGTAAGAGTAATAATGCTTATTTCTAATTGTTGGGGGTTATTGATTTGTGCAATATTTAAAAAATTAGTGGTGTTGTGTAGGTGAGTGGTGAAAGCTGACCAGCAAGTGTAGGTGGATCTATTATTTAATTCGTAGGGTATATTGTAGGTGAATTCAAGAAGAACAGGGTTATGATCAGAGCTGAGTTCAGGGATGGAGGTAATTATGTGAGGGTGATGAAATTCTCTAGTAAGGGCGATATCTATTGTGGAGTGTGAGTTATGACCAAAATGAGTGGGGGGGGGGTAAAGAATTTTTAGATCAATTTGATTAGCGAAGTGGTTTAGTTGATTTCCGCTAGTGTTATTTCTATTACATTTCCAGTTTTTGTGATGGGCATTGAAATCTCCAAAAATGATGCAGTTGGAATTTGTCTGTAAAATATTTTCAATGTCTATGGTAAAAAGATGAGGGTCAGAGCTGGGGGGGACATATATGGATGAGATAGTTATGGTATCTTGGTTTGGTGGAGTAAGAACAATGGAGGTAGATTCAACCCATTGGTGTAAATTGGTGTAATGTGGTAGGTAGGTAGTGATGCTTGAGGTTTCTTTTAATTAAGATCATAGTTCCACCGGAAGCAGCTTCTTCTGTGATTCTATCATTTTTGTAATGAGTGTAATTTGGAATAAAAATGTTATGAATGGGTTTAAGATGAGTTTCTTGGATTAAAATTAAATCGGGGGAATATTTTGTAATAAACTCTCGAAGCTCTACTATTTTGGATTTCACGCCGTTGGCGTTCCATGAGCAAATCCTAAGACCCAGGGGGTTAAAGTTTAGGTTTGGGCTATTAATCATCAAAACTATTGTTCATAATGGCTTCAAGAATGGCGAATTTTTTATTTTCGTTGGATTTGGTAGATTTGATTTTAGGAAGGAGTGTGAGCAGACCAGGGATGAGGGAGAAAATTTCGGCTAGTTCTTTGAGCTGTTCAATTGCGGTGAGAAGAGCAGTGATAGGATTATTTTCGGAACGTTTTCTTCTGGGTTTGGTTTGTTCGGGTTTTCTAGAGGAAGTTTCTTCAGGGGGTGGGAAGTTATTGAAGTTAGCTGGGCTGATCTCTTTTAAGTGATCGGTTGTGAAGGTGTGCGGGAGGAGTGGGTGGGGAACCAATGGGAAGTTTGCTTCTTCTTCTGCTAGATTTTGTATAGATGTTGTAGGAGAATTTGGAGGGTGGTTAGAGTGCTATCTGCTATTGGTTGTCTTGGAATACGGCTTAAGTTAAATAAGAGAGGGAGGTGGGAAGGACAGGCTCGATATAGGGGTTTTGAAATTTTAAGACAATCTAGATATGTTTAAGAGAAAATTAATAGCTAAAAGTTAATACACTTATGCAAATTATTATGGGGTCTCATAAAAGTCAAGAAGAAAAAATCTTGGCATCTTTGTTTTATTATTAGGTTGATAAATATCTAAGTGTTTCATATTTGGATTATTGTTATGTTGTAGGGATGTAAAAAAGTTTTTTGAGATGGTTTGTGTGTGCTTACGGAAGGTATTTATTTGTAGAGCTTTGCGAATATCTGAGTTTTTCATGAACCATCTTGCTTTGGCTCTCATTCTGAGGGTTGTATTTTGAATAGTTTCAAGAATTTTAATATTACTTTTGCTAGAAAACCCCCAAACCGGGTATGCATAAGTTATTACTGGGCGCATAACGGAGGTGTAGAGAAGTCGCTTATTTTCTAAAGTCATTTCAGAATTTTGTCCAATTAGGGAGAAAAGTTTTCTAGTTAAGTTACGGAATTTTTCGCGCGAGTGTAGTAGCTGTTGTTGGAAAGTGAGTTTATTTATTTATTTTTTTTATCAGAAATGAATGATACTGAGGTATTTTGTGGACTCAGACCAGGGAATTTGAGTGTCGTAGAGTGTGGGTGGTGGTGGGAGGGTTTTCTTTCTTGTGAAAATAACTGCTGCAGATTTTTCTACGCTAATTTTGATTTTCCATGTGTTGAAGTATTTTTCAAGTTGTTTGAGGTGGAGGTTTAAGTTTTTAGTAACAGTTTTTGGATTTTATATTTTTCAAGCACAGCAGTGTCGTCTGCATATAAATTGATACTTGTTGGAGAGTAATTCGGAATATCATTATTATAAAATATTAAATAGGATTGGACCGAGTAAAGAGCCCTGAACTATACCATTTTTGATTTCAGAAGTGTCAGAAAGGGAAGTTCCAACTTTAACCTGGAAAGTTCTCTCTTTAGTATATGAGTAAATGAGTTTGATGAGGGGGTGGGAAGTGATTAACTTGTAAATTAGGCCATCAATCCAAACTCTGTCAAAAGCTTTTTGGATATCTAGGAAAACGACACCTGTGGATTGACGTTTGTCATGGCCTGAGGCTATTGTTTCTGTCAGTTTAAGTAGTGGGTGTATTATAGAGAGTTGTTTAACAAAGCCATATTGATTAGAATTTATAAAGTTATTGGTGTTTATGTGTTCTTTTAATCTGTTAAGTATAATTGATTCTGTTAACTTGCTGAGGGTGGAGAGTAGTGAAATGGTTCTGTAACTGTCTGGTGAGTGAGAGTTTTTTTACAGATTTTAGAATGGGGGGGGGGAAATTATGGAAGTTTTCCAGGAGTTAGGAAAGTGTTTCAGAATTAAAATTTTATTAATGAGGTATGTGAGAATGAAAATAATTTTTAGTGGTAGGTTTTTCAACATTTTGTTAGTAATTTCATCTTTTCCAGGTGCCTTTTTTGCATTTACTTTTTTGATGTAGTCGATGATTTCATCCGGTCAGGCTGGTTCGATGAAATTGTTAGTATTGGGAAGAAAGAATTCATTAATTTTGTTGTTTACTTTGTTATCTATGTTAGTTTCAAAGTTAGTTGGTCTAGGGTTTTCAAGGAAGTTGGTGGCCAGGGCATCTGCAAGAAAATCCGCTTTTTGTAGATCAGTTACTGCTGTGTCTTTACTTAAGTTGAGGAGGGGTAAGTGTGGTTTTTTCTTTTTGAAAATGTTGGTTGTTTTCCATAGAGAGTTGTCCTGTGCATTGAGGGCTTGCAGTCTAGAGTTCCAGTTTTCTTGTTTAAACTTTTATACTTCTTTTTTAATATCAGCTGAGATTCTGTTTAGTTGATTTTTGATGCATGGGTCGAAAGTTCTTTTTTATAATTTTCTAATTTTGTTCTTTTGTGTGATGAGGTTTTTGACATTATTGGGAGTGTAGGTTAAGTTATTGTTTTTGATGGGTGAAGAGGCTTATTTGTAAGCGTTTAGAATTGATTCAGTTAGATCTGTAATTTTATTTTCGAGTTGAGGTGGAGAGTTTATGTAAATGTAATCAAGGTAATTAGTGTTATTATTTAGGTATTTGGAGAAATCTGACCAGTGTGTCTTATAATGTTTGTGAGTTTTTGTTTTTGTGAAATGAAAATTGAAAGTAAACATATCTGGGTTATGGTCAGAAGAAAGCTCCGGAGTTGCAGTAATTTCAAATGGGTAGAAGAATTCTCTAATTAGGGCTATGTCCAGTGTGTTAGTTGAATTATGTCCAAATTGTGTAGGGGTGGGGGGAAAGCTATTTGTAAGTCTAATTTGTCTGCAAAGTTTTTAAGTTTAATGCCTCTTGTTGAATTTTTCCTGCAATTCCAATACTTGTGCGTGGCGTTAAAATCGCCAAAAATCACACAATTTGTGTTAGTTTGTAGGATGTTTTCAAGGTCTAGTGTGAATAATCTTTTATCAGAGGATGGGTGAATGTAAGCAGATGAAATAGAGACTGTATGGTTATTAAAAGGAGTAAGGGCGATGGTTGTTGCTTCAATGTGTTGGAGTGGTGTGGTAGTTTGCATGTGGTGTGCAATATTATTTTTGATAAAAATCATGGTGCCTCCAGATGGATTGTTGTCTGTTTTCCGATCGTTTCTATAAATTTTATAATTAGCTAAGTAAACATTGTGATTAGGTCTGAGTCTTGTCTCTTGAATTAGGATAATATCAGGGCGGTATTTCTCTACAAAGACTCGTAGCTCCACAATACGAGCTAAAACTCCGTTTGCATTCCATGAACACAAACTGAGGCCAGAGGTATACGGGGTATTAATATTTATATTGGGATTATACATATGATTCAGAATCTAGGAGCGCCTCTATAATGGCATATTTTTTGATTTTTATTATTTTTGACTGCTACTATTCAGAGGAGCTGAGCTGCCAAGCCAGGGAATTTATTTAATATGTCTGCTAGGACAAGAAGTAGGCAAATTCAATGGGAGAATTTTCCTTCTTGTTTATTGTGTGCGTAATTCGGGGTAGGGCGGTCGTTTTGATTAGTTCTGGTCTTATTTTGTGCTGAAATTTCTGATCCGCTTAGTGGCGCCATCTGTGGACGTGGAGCGTTACTAACAGCTTGAGCAAAAGAATAATTGCTTTTGACTTTGTAGCTACTGGAGATATTATTAATATTATTTCTGAAATTATTGGTGCCTTTTGGGTTTTTTTTGGATAAATAGGGCATTTTGCCCAAGAGGCCAAATGTCCATGAGTGTCGTAGTTGATACATAGTGGGTTTTCCTGTTTTTCTTTTACTGTGCAGTCTCTGGTGTGGTGTTCGTTGCCGCATTTTAAGCATCTGGTTGCCATTCTGCAGTTTATAGACGAATGATGAAATTTGTTACAATTGAAGCATTGGGTTACCCCTCTGTCTCTGTAACCTTCGATTTTGACAGACATGAAACACAGTCTATCGACTTCATAGATTTCTTTGGCCGCTTTTTCGGTTCTTGGTATAGTGACTAAGAGTATTGGCAGTGATCTTTTGGTTCGCAGATTATGGAGTTGTGCTACTTTTTGTTTATTAAAACTCAGATCTGTATGTTCATCTATATCTTGTGTGGAGGTGTCTCTAGGTAGGCCTTTTACACAAATTTTAATTGGCCTCTCAACAATTGGTCTGATAATGTAAAATTCATATTGTAGCTTTTCTAGGGGTTTAATTATAGCTCTATATTCCTCGTCGGTGTTTAGGTAGAGTTTGATATAATCTCCTGATAAACGTGTTGTAAGATTGGGATATTCTAAAGTCAGGGTTTTAAGTTGATCTCTATAGTTAGAAGTAATTTTCATCATGATGGGTGGAGGAAGTGGGGTGGTTGAGGGTGTCTGCGTTTTGATTGGTTGCTGGGAACTCGACGCGGGCGAATCAGAAACTTCATTACTTGCTATGTTTAGTTTTTGAAACTTATTCTGTGTAGTTATCACAAATTGGGTGGGAAAGTTAGATAATTAATTTTAGGTGTTTTTCTAGAAGGTGGGGTTATGAAACCGTTTTCGTCTTTCTCTTATTTCTTTTTTGAGGTGTAGTAGTTGGTGATGAATTTTTTGAGGATATAAAGGTTTAATTTGAGTATTCTGTGACTGTTCGGAATGGTAGGGGCAGCCATTGTACTCACAGGGAGGAATAGCAGAAAAAGCACTTACCAATTGTTGTTGCCTTGCTTCTGCGTCTCTGTATCTGGATAGCTCAGCTTGGAAGGCGTAGTCATTTTCATCAAAAAATCGTCTAATTTTGTAGATGCTCAGTGTAGCTGCTGTATTTTTTAGTAGAACGCTAAGGAATTGAATTTGTTCCTGTGCCTTTTGTCTGGAGAGGCAGGGCGAGTCTTCTTGCGTCATAGGATTGGGAGAGCTCACTGGTGAAGATACTGGCGATGAGTGAAAGTCCATTTCATTATTCATATCCATATTCCGTCCGGGTCGGGTAGGATAAGAGTAATCCAAGGTAAAAATAAAGTTGGGTAGAGTTAGTAAGGATTCCAACCCTCACTAAAAAGCACTAAAAAGTACTGTTTAGGTTGGTAATCTTGTACCAACTACTCGCTTCTATATCCACCGGTGGTATTTATACTTGACCTGACGTGAAAATCGAAGTCTCTCTCTTAATATGTTCTTTTGAAAAAAAAAAGGACAGTTAAATCACTCGCTTTCCATCGAGCTTGCGCTTTCCGAAATCTACTACTACTTATTACCCGCTTCTATCTCGGCCGGTGATATTTATACCTGACTCGGCGTGAAAATCTAAGAATTTCGCCAAAGTTCTAGAAGGTTCTAGGCTATCTCGCTTAATATTGGTCTTAGAGCTTCGATGATGGAATTTTCCAGAAACATCTATTTTTCGCCAAATCTCGCCAAGTGATTGCCAATAACCCCGCCAAAAGGTCACCAAGTCGCCAAATCCCTAGAAATGCCGGTTTTTTTTCTCTTAACATTGCACATGAGAATTTTGCCCAAACTCTGAGTATTTCCGATCTGTCTGAGATATTTTAAGACAAATACAAATAATATTTACAAATTTGTAACACTATGCTGGTAATTATATAAAAGTTTTTATAAAATAACTAAGCCTATGTATTGTCCCCTGGTGAGCGTTAAGTAGAAGGGAGAGCTACAAAATATTTGGAAGGCGGGTTTTATCAAGCTTAAGAAAAATTGGAAGAGCAATAGCCCATCTCTCGTAGTACAATGACCAAATAGTTGGGAATTTTCGATAGAAACAACTCCTTTTTGTCGTTCAAATATGATCTTCATTGTAAAAAAAATTGACTTGGAACATGGTTGTAGCATGAAAAATGATGTCATTTGAAAGAGGTTGAAATAAACCAATAAAAATATTGGCAAAAACATAACAACAGATTTAAGTTTCTTGAATTTTCGAAGTGATCCCTAAGGCACACGCATAATCAAATGATGGATAGTACTGCATCGACAGCAGTGTGAAGAACTATCTGTTAAATATCACTTTTGATGACGTCTTTCCTATTAGATACAGTTTGCTGATCTGATGTATATACTTTAGATTTTAGGTATCCCTTCAGCCTGAAATTCATTGGAGGGAAATCGGGTGACTTTGGAGACCACGGAAATATAAAATGTAGAAAGATAACTCTGTTGCCTCAAAGTTGCATTAACTAAAGCCTGACTGAACACCTTTAATTTTGAACAGCATTATTTTACAACCACATGACGGCAGATGAAACATTTCGTTGTTACAGATCGGGGATGATGTCTTTGATCAACATGAATTTGTAACAAGCACTCATTACCATTCACGATCGTAGACTGGTCTCTAAAATCTCTTGAAAATAATAAGAGACAAGTATGAAGATGTTAGTCAGTATCACAAAACCACATTTGCGTTGCATAATACAAATTCGACCACATTACGCTG
>BMAW01083624.1:6840-20467 GCA_019974015.1 Nephila pilipes
TTATGTAGGAGCAATTAAAAATCAATAGCTGATTTTATATTCATAAAAGTCATGGTTTAGGTATCTTGTACACATAAATCTACGGCATTTATAAGTTTAAAATTTTGTAAACAGGATATTGTATACACTAAACATGATTACAAGTTCAAAAATGAAATTTTTATAAAATTAAAATTTTTCTTTTGCAGTTTTATGATTCAAATTCCCCATAATTTTTGTACAAATAATGTGTAATACTTAAAAAATTTCGGATGTTTATTAGATAAAAATTATGTTCATTGTATAGTAAGTAACCTAATTCCTCCATAATGTGGGAATTATCAACTCTATGGAAAAAGATGAGTTTGCGAAAAATGAACCAGAATATTCCAAAACTACATATTGAAATAAAGGCAAATTTAGACATGTTTCTCTATGGCAGATTGTACTTTTGCTTATAATTTTAAGGCGCCATTTTCGAATGTGTTCAAGGTATCTAACTCTCGTGAATAACACATGTATGGAATCAGCTAGGATCATCTATTTTTTAACAGAAAAATAAAAACAAATACATAATTTAAGCAATTTAATGCATCAGTTACCTCAATTGTCGTAAAATTTCATATTGGTTGAATTAAACTCTTCAGGATGTAGCAATCAATCTATCGCAATTTTTAGCGATGTTCAAATAACGTAGACACCTGAGCTGGTGATACCTTCTCCACACATTCACACCGATATATGAGATGTGGCAATTAAATAACGAGACTGGCGCTGCTAAAAAAAAGCACGTATGCGCCAAATGGCAGCGATCGACGTCTGTTTAGCGTGAAGCCTTATCTTTCGAATGCAGTACCTCTAGTTTCTGTAAACAAATCCGTATGCCTGTAGCCTTCGTTTGCGTTAGAGTGATTTGCCGGAATAGAGATAAGTGAGCAACGAATTGTGAAATTTCACATGAAACTTGGAAAAATCGCTACTGATAATTTACTTAAAGAAGTGTATGACAATGAATATTTATGGCGTGTGCGTGTTTTTAAGGGGTTTAAAAGTTTTCAAGATGGCCGTGAAGACGTTGAAAATGACTTACTTCCGGGTCGCTCTCCCACTTCAGAAACGGATAACAGTATTGGTTAGATCTGACCGTCCGTTAAGTATTCGTGCGATTGCTGAGACTGTAGAAATTGACAAAGAATAAGTACAGCAAATTTTTCCTCCAAGACTATGCGCCGGCTCATTCCACATTGTCTGGCAAGAAGTTTCTAGCCAAATACAACATACCAGTGTTAGACCATCCGCCTTATTCGCCGGATCTTCAGTCATGCGACTTCTGTCTGTTTTTTAAGGTGAAATCTGCATTAAAAGGAGTAATCTTTCGAATTTTCTTTTCGAATTTGAACACGATTTTAGTCTTTGAAGCTGGAAAAATGGCACGATTCCTGAAGGAGCTGACAGAAGACTTCCAGCACTGTTTTGAACAATGGAAGATAGTAGCGTTGAAGAATGGAGCGTTGTAAGGATAGATGAGAGGCTTATACTAATAAGTAAATATGATATCAAAATAAAATATTTTATAGTATCAATCTCGTTATTTAATAGCCACACCTTGTATATGAAATTTTTCCTTATTTTCTCATTATAAATTCTTTATTTAACATTCTTTTAAAAGTGAGGCATCGTGTAGATTGGTTGGTTTAAATTAATGTTCTACATTATATGCAATACGAAGGTAATAGTCTTGGACATCTCATCATTCACCTACGTTATGCCTACGCGAATATTTTATTTCCGACGTAATCCACGAACATGAGACTTGCTGTAGAAAGATCTTGGGAAGTTAGAGAATCGAACTAAAAAAAATATCGTTAAATTGTTTATCCACCTGCGGGTCTATAGTTTTAGTCAATGACTGAAGGGTCACCAGAGTACTTTAAAAAAATTAATTTTTTCATTAAAATAAATAAATAAATGATTAAATGAAAAAGAGTGAGTAATTGAAGGAGTGAATGACTAATTGAAAGAGTGAGTTAGTGAAGGAATGAAAAAGTGAGTTAGAAAATAAGAGAGAGAGAGAGAGAATGAGTGAGTAGATGGATGAATGAGTAAATAAATAAAATTTCTATTCTGTTGTTACATTATCTTCTAAAATAATTCTAATTTGCAATTGAATAATTTAATGATTATTTTAAAAGTTGTTACATTTGATGGCAAATTTATTCTTTGTAAAAATATACACGAAATATCTTGTCTCCCCCCTTTTTACAACGTTTTTCTGAATTTCACTTGGTGTGTGTGTGTGTGTGTGTGTGTGTGTCATCAAATTTTCGATCGTTAATTTAACCAACTTCCCATCAAGCTAGAGCTTTGAAATTTTGGGAATCGTTCGTACTCGCCTAACAATGCAATATTTACACGTTTGCGACAAGTTTTAACTAATATTTCAATAATTTTAATAAGTCAAAATATTCTTTCCTCTAGGCGCTTTTAGGTTTGAGGGAAAATTTCTTTCCCCCTCTGGGAGTACCGGGCACTCCTTCACCGCATGAGGTTATCGTAAACCTTTTGTACTCGCAAAGGGGAGATACTATCTCCCCTTTACAATCTCCGAGATAGTAAGGGTTGCTGACTTTTAGTCAGTAATCATTCGCAAGAAAGAAAGTTTCCAATATTTGGCGTCATGTCTTATCACAATAATTTTTTCTGAATTCTGGTTCCCATTTTTTTTAATAGAATGACTTACAAACTTTCAAATGCATGTTTTAATTTTATGAGTATTATGAATTTTTTAATACTGTCACAAATGTCTCTTTTTAAGTGAATTTTAAAGTTAAAAATAACTAACAGTTTTAACTAATATTTCAATAATTTTCTCTAATAAACTTTGCCACTATATAAAAACGTTGTTTTTAAAAACGTTGGTTTTTATATCGAATTTTTATTTTAACTGTTGTTCTTGAAAAAAAAAATGCACTCGTTCTCTCTCTCTCTCTCTCTCTCTGGTATATAAAAGTTAAACAAGAATCAACTTACCCCAAAAATGGATGAACATGGAATATATTTTACAAAACGAAAGAAATTTTTGAAAAAGGATGATAAATTTAGATGTAAATGATTAGCACACTCTCACATTATACACTCTATAACAAAAAAAAAAAAAAAATACGACGCACAAAAAGGATTTGCCCGATTGTAATGAAATTTCGTATGCAAAGACATTTGGACCGAACATGCAAATGATTAAAATTTGATGTTCAATGAATGAATAGCGGGACCTACAGCGCATCGGAACTGCGCACTCAGCAAGTGTATATAAGAAGCGATTCTCAATCTGTTCAATCGCAATTTACTGTTACATTGCGATTTAGGATACCTTTCTACGACTAAAAAATGCCACACCGCAGAATTCGAGCTCATTACGAGCAACTGTCTTAGTTTGAAAGAGGTCATATCATCGGATCGAAAGAAACAGGTTGGGCAAATCGGAGAATCGCTCGTCATGTGGTTCGAAGCGATGCGGCGATTAGAAGATGCTGGAAAGAAGGAGTGGACAATGGCAGATTTCAGCGTCGACCTAGTAGTAGATGATAGTAGCGGCCTAGTAGCGATCTAGTAGTAGATGATAGTAGATGATAGTAGCGGTCGACCTAGGGCTACAACAGATCGAGAGGACAGAGTGAATGTAGATCAGCTGTCACAGTGCCTAAATCATCGTTATCAACCATCAGACGTGCGACCCGCACACGAGTGTCCACCATGACCCTTTGCAGATGGCTGATAGAGCGAATTCTGCGCTCGTACCGACCACTACGCCACTTGCCACTCACGCCTGCACACTGTCGAGCCAGATTACAGTTGTGCTTGTCTCGATCAGGTTGGAAAGATGCTGACAGGGGACGTGTAATGTATAGCGACGAATCCCGCTTCCAACTGTGTCCTACAATAATCGAAGACGTGTCTGGAGACGGCCACGGCAGCGTGCCGATCCTGCTCTCACTATTGCATTCCCCATAGGCCCTCCCCCAGGAGTTAGGGTCTGGGTCATTTTTGGTCGTCATTAGAGGCACACTTACAGCACAGTGGTACGTCAACGACATTCTGAGACCCGTTTTGCTACCGTTCCTTTTGCAGTACTCTGGCCTTATTTTTCAGCAAAATAATGCCAATGTTGATTCAAGAAATTTTATGAGTACATGATTGCATAAATTTAATGAATAATTTTAATTGTATCAGAAAATGAGAATAACTCCTTAGGTAATGGACTATAGAATGAGAAAATTGAAAATTAAACCTGTTTTATGAGATTATTGTGCTGTACCACACATATATATATATTATATAGAGAGTATATATATATAGCATATATCCAGACCTTATCTAAAATCTATCCGATTTCAAAATTCCAGTTATTTCTAAAATAAACAACACAGAATGATACGCAAATACATGAATATAAAGGAAACCTGAGTACTAGACCAGAAATGAGTAGGTGAAGGATTTATCTTACTCTTCGAAGCTATTTCAGAAGCTTCATGAAGCTGCCTCTGCAGCTGGATCGGCTTCAGCAATGAACCATGTCTTGATGTTACACAGCTGACCAGCTCCAGGCAATAAACTAATATGGCCCTATGCGATTTCTTTCCTGGTGGGACAGTGTTGCTACGAAAGTGACCTGCTTTTCAAATTTATTTTAGTTTAAAACAAATATGTGATTTCTGTTGCTGTAAATAATCAATTACTGACACTCTTTATAAATACGTTTACTGAACTTAAGTATATTCAATTGACATTATGCGTAACTAAACAAAGTTGCAACGAACAGGGTGCTAATTTTCTATGATTTCTTCATTTCGGTGTCTGTATAAGTTTCGCATGTAAATTCTGGAGTCGTTTATCGTTTAACGTGTCGTTAATCTTGAAACTGAATCACTTTGAATAGTCCAGCATATCATCTATATATATATAAGGTCTGAAAGCAACAGTTATTAGGAACACCCCATAAAACTATATATTATTATATAGATATTGCTACTATTGAAAATTGTCTGATGAAAAGGTACATAAAAACAAAGAACTTTACTCTGGCTACCAGGTTTGGTTTTAAAGGATCTATTTAACCTGAATTGATATATGATCCATTAAAGGTATTTAATCTCAAAACTGTCACACATAGCTTGAGTATATCATTAAATCAGACCTTTCCAGAATCCAAACTTTACTTAGTGCCGTCACCTGCTGCTTGATTCTGCAGTAATTTTAATAACACTTGGACAAAACACCAAAAAGCGGAGGATAATGTTCACCCTAAATTATTCTACATATACCTAATTATCTCTTTAACAGCGGCATTATACCTATCCTCTCGCTCTTCCCGTGAGTCAGGTTTGTCAGATTACCGTCATGGGAGTTTTGTAATTGGCTTAAGAATTTTACCCAGACTTGGCTTTATGGGTATTGCGATATATGCAATTAAATGCATCAAGGCACCTCCCTAGTCTGCTCTGATTTTGAATCTCCACACTGAATGCGACTGTCTTGTTAGAATCGAAGGCTCGTATGACGTTGTTCCATGACAAATCATTGCCAATATAGGATGTAACACATATAGTCCTTATTACCATTATTAAAAATGCCTACATAATAATGTAAAACATCCTCTATGGTTACATAAATTTTGAGGACTGTATTTAATTTTATAACATTGAGAATTTTGTAATAGTCCTGTTATTTTAAATTTATTATTAGACGTCTTTGAAAATGTAATGGTACAGTTCAGTTAGAACTTAAAAATATTATATTTAATGATAAAACGTAAAACAGAATTAAAGGTATACTACAAGGTTGATCAAGAGCAGTAATAGCTGATGATAAATTATTTATATTTTATAAAAAGACATAGAGGTTGTTAGCTTTATTTGAGTTACTTATAGAGGTCTTCATTAATTTTTATAATAGCCTTATAACTCAGATATATTAAGTCTAATTGATATTTCTATCCATCCTATTTGAATCTAAAGAAAATTAATAAATAATTGATAGAAACTGAGCATTTATATATTAAATTAAAATTATTGTAAATATTTACAGTAATATTTTAAGATACATTCAATTTTAGAATAGAGTATCAATCTGAAATAATAACTTACATAACTCATCATTCAGACATGCTACCTATAACTAAGGAGCTTATTTCGTAATAAAATTTAATTACTAATGGTGATGCTGATTTTATTGCTGCTTTTAAAACATATATTTTAAATTGAAAGATTGTATAAAATATAGCCAATAAATCTATATAACTTCTTTTTTAAAAAATTCAAGCATTTTTAAATGTTTCTTTTACTACATTCTTATAGTTTAAAATGTTAGATTACATAGACTAATACATTTTTTTAAATTTTTTATATGTAGTAGATGACGATGCGTACGTTACTTTTTCATATTTAATGTTTTAAAGATAGAACAAAATTTAAAAATTTCTAAATTTACAAGTTTAAATAAATTATTAATTAAATTATGCAATGAATGTTGACTTTTAAAATTTTGACTGTTTGCTCTTTAGTTTTCAAAAATATGTAGCTAATTTATTATTTTACTTTAGTGAAACAGTGACATTGGGCTATTCGCGGTTTCTCTTCACTAACCTGACTTTGAATTGAGATTACTTTAAGCGAAACAACCTTGCCCAACCAAAATGAAACGATTATGTAAAGCAGGCAGAAAGTCGATAAAGGTGACCAAGAAATATAAACCTGACTGAAAGTGCAGCGAGAGGGAGGCTGAGGAGGCTAGTTGAAGTTTATAGATAAGCGAAGGAAGAGGAGTGGAAAGAGAAGTAGAAATAGAGGGCTAAATTAAAGATTGTTGCAAGAAGTTAATTACCAAGCAGTTTCTACTAGGAAGCTGATCCAGAGTCCGAGTTGCAGTCGAGGAAGGATTAGTGGCAAGAATCTGTTAGATTGCATTATTGGTGGTTGAACTATAAGCACAGAAGTTGTTCCCAGGAGAGCATAGTGAGTTGCTGTCATAGTAAATAGGTATAGCATTGTTCTATGTCTCTTGATTAGTTAGTGTGTCTTAGTGTTTTAATAATTGAATCTAGTTATGGTACAAGAGGAAGCCCAGGTGAGGGGCGGGCGCCTACAAAACTATTATAACATTTTACTATGAGCAGTCACATTTTGCAGAAACTTAGTTTTCACTCATGAATAATTTATACTTTGAAGTATGTGAATACTTCTTAATCATATTCACTTCTCTCTTCTAAATTTAAATTCGTATCCATACCAATTGAAGTGCCTGTGGATGAACTTTGTTTAAGTAAGTTTTTCACAAGTAGCCCTTCCCAAATGTACATGCATTAAATGTATTCTTCAATGCACACCTTGAAAATGTTTCCATTTTTCATACCTCGGTAGTTTGATTATTTAATTTTATTACAATCATAGTTTACCACTACAAAGTAACGGCTGAGTGGTGGATATTTATTCTGTTAAAAATGTTTCATCTCAATTCCCAGTCCCAAGTTTGAGACAGCAAATTTTCATTACTTTATATCCCAGTACAGCTCTTTATTTTCTTATTTAACTCTAATTTTTATAAAATCATTTTGTTTTAAATTATTTCTGTTCCTATGTTTTAGGTATCCACAAAACATAAATTTTAAAATCTAAATAAGATTATTTCCAGAATTTGCTAACGAAGCTGTTTTATTAATTTACGATTATTATTTCTATGTATTACTTTGTGCCTTTACCACATAGCACACACAGATCCACACACACACACACACACACACACACACACACACACAAGGTCACACAATACACACACACACAATAATACGCTTACCACACAATAATACACAATACACACACATTATTAGAGATATATATATGCTAATTAAATGGATAAAATTTTATTTTAATTTTTAATTTGATATTTTAGATGACTTTGATTAAAAATCTAACTGGACGCCTTTAAGTGAAGAATATATTTTATTTGTTTGAAAGTCACTATTTTAAAATAATTAGTAGTTTAGATATTCTGCCTTTCAATTTTTCTTCTTTGTTTATTGTTTCTTTAAATTACAAATTGAATTTTGAATATCCATTTTACGCTAAGATGCATTAAAGATTGGTACATAGAACTAAGTTTGAACCCTACCTATTCAAATCCTAAGTCTGAATGTGCATGTTTTGTTTTGTTGGGTATTCAAATTCATTTAGTTTCAAATTTGATTCAATTTTATTCATCTTTTTATAGTTCTATAAATGTGTTTTTGTTGATTTACGATTTTAATTGCTCTTTACTTGTATGTTTCTTAATGATAAATCTATTGCTTTATCTTTATATATATATATATATAGCATATATATGTTTGTGTAATATTTTCTAACCAATAAATTTCTAATTTCCTTAAGGCTTTAACCAATTCATTGTGAGAAGTCTTATTTCTGATTCAGTTCCAGTTAAAAGGAATTGAGTCTGATCATAAGCAATTATAAATGAGCATAGAGGGTAATTTTCTCACGTCTAAAACTAGTAGGCTAATTCCTCACTGATATCGCACCACATGAACACCCAAGCATCCCTAAATCCAATACCATATGATCTAAATAGTTTTGCATTAAACTGGAAAGTTTCCTTCCTTTCTGACTCTACTACTGAGGTGAATGGGTCGCACAGCTGTGTAGTTACTGTCTCTGATATTACAGGAGAGCACTAGCTGATATTCTCCCGGCTTAGCTGGACAGGCGATATTATACTTCGTAAAACTTATATGATAAATATTGCGGTACCTTTCAATTAAACGATAATGATAATCTAAATTTAAAAGTTAAGAAATTGATGGTCTCTACAATGGTTATCCAGCTAACTTTCAAAAATATGAGAAAATAAAAATTAGTAAAAAGTCACCCATATGTATGGATAAAACCTATTCCATAGGATGTTACCCTCACATTGAAAATATTCAACTTTTTGTTAGAAGATTCATCCGAAGCCATTTCTAAATGAAATATCTCGTGAATATCGTGTCCATCAGTAAGATTTTGTCCTAAATTTGCAAACAAAAAGTCGAGAGCAAGTCGGGAGGTCCAAAATGTCTTATGGCGTCATAGCTTGAGTTCGTTCCTGCACATGTAGCGAGGTTCTCCAGTGAACGAAGGATTGTCTCATGTGGTGCGCTATCTGCATAAGGTATCCATTTATCCTTTCGAAATCCCGCCAGGTTTGGGACTAAACTACACTTTAACCAACTGGATTCCAAACTGGTTATTTCGTCAACCTGTACGTTAACTAATTTCGATATGCAAGAAATTCTGCTAAAGAGTTTCCTTCGCCAAAATCCAACACCCTTCCATCATCGTTCAATATTAATCGTTTTATATTTTTCCTTCTCGCACGCGCAACTTCACACCCGGTAAACTTAATTCTCCGACAAGCTAGCACAGCATAAGCACAGAAAAATATATCCTGAAAGTATGCCTATCGCGTCATTTATGGTGTGATAAAGTCGCCAAAATCTCCAGGCTGACCTGATGGATAAAAGTAAAATAATGGACGAAAATTACATTTTGGTTAAGATTTCAAATCCAGTTCTGTGAAGGTGAGCGCTCCAGTATCGCAAAATGAGTAACTATGCTAAATTCTGTCAATCGGCTTGTTTAGTCTTGAGATCGGATGAGTCAGTCAGTGGTATTTCTGTTATTTAGAGTTTTATATATGAGGTAGCAATATATATGTGTGCATGCTTATATATTAATGGATGGGAAAATCTGCATTAGATTCATGGCTGTAATGAGAATACCATTCTGAAAAGTGCATATTATTCCTTTCGAAGAGTCATTTCATATAATACATTCTAGATAAAGCCGAAGAAAAGTGGTCCTGGCCTTACATAGCCAGAGCCGAGTGAGGAGACATCTCGGCTTTGAAATTATGGTAGAGGAATCCTTAGATCATGTGTTACCCACGTGGTACTGTATGGAAGGGCCTTTGAGAATTCCTTATGGATGGAATAATCTAGTAGGAATTATCTCACAGCCTTAGCTACTTTGGCATTAGATGATTTCGAATCCTTAATCGAGTGATAACATATAAACATTAAATTTGGGTAATTTCCGAGACACCTTCTAAACTAAGAAAACAGAGTGAAATCTCTTAATTTAAGAAGATTTAAAATAATACAAAAACCAAAACATATAAAGGTTCTAGGATCTGCATGAACCTTTCTTTTTGTAACTAAATCAAAATGAATAGCTCTGTGTATTTTACATAATAATGTTGTTTTTATAATCTTTCTAAAGCTCAAGCATTGAAAATAACCATCCATCATTTGGTATGCAACCCTTGAAAATCAAGCTGAGTCTAAAGCATCAGATAGAGGTTATCCAACATTTCCGGGAGCCAAACTTTGATAAAACCCCACACCAAAAATATCTGATCTGTACAGTTAAGCCTTATCTGATGACGCATTTTATTCTTCGATTTTCGAATTAAAACCGCATAGTGAAGAAACCATTTAAGGATATAAAATGTTTGGCGATTCCTTTGAAACATTCAAGATGAAACTTTGAAACGAAATAATTTTTCCAGTTCATAGGTTTGAAAAGGATTTAAGATAATTTGACCTACAATAGATGTCATGCTAAAGAAAGTAACTACTGAAGTTGTATCAAACCCACCTGTACATGATTCAGTGCTTTATATTCAAGTGGATTTCAGGTCGATGTTGTAACTTAGCTTTCATAACTGCATGACTAAATGCTCTCTATTTTTCCCCTTTAGGAAATTCTGTGTAATGCAAGTGAGTAACCTATCAAACGCGAATTTTCCCAGAGTTACATTTATGATATCCAAAGTAACCTTAATCCGATTCTCATGTTCGTTTTTCTGGCAAGGAACAACATTTTATTCTCCTGCATCATTTCCTGAAAGTGATTCAAACTTTACATTCTAATTTCATTTAACACTCCATGGCTTTTAATCAAGCTTGAGTCAAAATATAGCTCTAAAGGTGGTTATTAAAACCGTTAAGAGGTAGCCTCCTGTATTTAATAATTAACCAAAAACTGTTTGTCTTGTATAGAAAGGGTTGGCCTTTACAAGTCGAGGTGGTCAGATTTTCAGATGCATTTCCCAGGAGGTTATTACTGGTCAACACTAAACATTAGAATAGGTTTAGAACACTAAACGCAGCAGCATCCTTGCCAGGAGTCACCCATCTTTTTGAGAAACAATCTGTTGGTCTGGTCCCATGAATCATTATATATGTACTTTTAATAAAGGCCAGACACCCCATTTAAAGGACAGAACATCTGTCTGTGGATGTATCTTATTAGAAGGTGCAATCATTGTATTTTCTTAGCGCAATAGCTTTCTTTAGGAATGCAGAATCGATGTAGGCCAGATTTTTAAAAATTAGAAAATTTATCCTTAGCCATCTATGCTTAGGTTTATCTGAAAGGCCTCAGTAATCAAACTGGTTGGGCGTATCAGCGATAGTAACCTTTAGAGAATACAACAAAAACAATAATAGGGTTATTTGTGTCCTTCCTGTGAATTACCTGAGAACTCTGTTAAACAACTGAAATCATGCGTTCAAAGCCCTATCAATCAAATGAAACGACTACATCAAATTCATCAGACGAAAGAAGGGATGGAAGCGACAAATCCGATAACGGATACATAGTATATGGAGTTATTTCGGTAGGCGGAAAGGAGGAGCGAGAGGAAAGAACTGATTAAGTCTGCAAGCTATATTCCTACGGAGAAACCATTTCTTTATAATGCCGGATTCAAATCCAAAATACAGCCGAGAACTTCGCCTTAACTACATTAATCCGCTCAAAATCTTCGAGCACCAGTACTCAGACGGACATTTTACTTTCTGCAACTTCAAGTTAGTAAAGTTAATGATCGTAAACCCAGATTTGAGCACTCCCTGAAGTTATTGTAGGATAAACACCTGACTCGCTAACCTTTGTGATCTTCCTAGAATTGACAAAAAGAATCGATACATCTTTGCTTGTGAATTTGGGTTGATCTCGCTTCAGGGTTCCTAAAGGATTGTGATGAAAGAAAGCCAGGCAAGCCTGGGATGTCCCACCAATATCAGCCCCTTTGAACACAAACCTGAAAAGCAATGACCTCGCTTTATATCTCCAGTCTGACATTAATTCAGTTCATTATATGCAGTAGCAACCTAGTAAATCATTAATTCCTAGCAAATCGCAAATCAGTAGAAGATGTTATTAAAAATAAATTAATTTTCCCTTTATTGAAGCCGAAAACGGAACTCAGGAGTTTATTTTCCGCAAACCTGTAAAACACTCGGATGATTTCAAAAATCCTATGTGTAATGATTGGATTGAATAAAATTTATTAATCTAGGTCCATGTATCTTTGATCAGGATACAAACTCTGAACTAAAGGCCAAATTGTTGATAAAAATCGCTCAAAATGACGTTAAAAGAAATACTTTATTCATTATTAGCGTTCTGTTTCTGAAATAATTTAAAGTGCTTCATTGTCTTAGCTGGATCCTCTATGCACCAGATCCCTTTCCAGAATTTTATCGTCGTTTGAACTTTAATTGTACGTGAAATGGATATACAGTCCCACTTAATAATTTATCAGCCTTTAATCTTTATGCTGGTGCCATTTGAGCCATTGTCCATTCTCTTGATATTTCCATCGCCTTATTTTAGATTCTGGTGATTAACTTGAGTCAATACCGCATCAATTATTGCACCAAAAGTCGCTGAATCTCAGGTGTGATAACCTGTTCTTTGGGCAGTGTCCCTTAGTCAAACACTTTGGCTTCCCTTTAGTAGATGAAAGTTCATGTCGATTAGCCATAGAACTTTGTCTTGCGCATTCAGGTTCCTCTTCCACACATTTTCAAAAATATAGGAGTCCTCCCTTTCAGTTTCTTTATTCCACTTCTACACCAATGGATCTTCTATTCTTTCTAATTGTTTAGCTTTAAATTTAAATATTGCGTCAAGTTTCGTTAGAAAAAGAACAAATTGATTAATCTATAGAACATCAACTTTCTTATACATAGTTCTAAACGTTATCTCAGTTTAAAATAAATTAACAATTTAGACTCATTATAATGTTTATTTAGTTTTATGAGGTATGAAGTTTAAAGACATTTATCTCCTTTAAAATATTCTTTAATTCAAAATATAATATTTCATCTTCTGGAAGATTTCTGATTCCACTTAATAAAGTTATTTGAACATGATAGAAATAATAATTTTACAATTTGAGCATCGATCCATGTTGACGAACATTCTGAGTTTTGTTGAACCATTTTCATTTGAACTGTCAGCAGGCCAATTAATAACATATATTCTTATTTGATCAAATGAGAAATCCAACCACAAATAAATATAATAAGATAAAATCAAGTCCTGAAAATTGCTGAGCAGTCTTTAATATATTTGAAGCTTTTATCCTCTATCAATTAATGTTGTACTACAGTGTGACACTTCCTGACAGTACAGATAGAGCTCACAAGACAATGTATTGAATTTGAGGGCGTGAGGAACGTAAAACCAGCATGTCTTTCACAATCTGGTGAGACAAACAATAATGTTTTTACCAACAGCGTGTTTGGCAGTTCTAATAGATAATGTCT
>BMAW01083624.1:21019-42830 GCA_019974015.1 Nephila pilipes
TTCATTAAACAAATGAAACATAGAACATATTTGTTTACAATATTTAGTTATTAAATAACAATAGTAGCGCTGTAAAACATTTTGTTTTATATACATACATATGTGCTTATTATCACCTTCTGTATAAACCCCTCCTCTATTCCTAAAACGCTCCATGCGAATCTTCCATTGTTCGAAACAGTGCTGGAAGTCTTCTATCAGCTCCTTTAGGACGCTTCAAAGACTCAAATATTGCTCCTTTTAATGCAAAATTTCATCTTAGGAAACAGATAGAAGTCGCACGGCTCGAGAACTGGAGAATAAGGCGGATAGTCTAATACTGGAATGCTGTACTTGCGAAAAACCTTTTGACAGACAATGTGGAATGAGTCAGCGTATTGTCTTGTTGGAAAAATTTGCCGTACGGATTCTTTGTCCATTCCAACAATATCAGTAATCGCAAGAATACTTAACCAAACGGTCAGAATAAACGATTACCGATTGTTTCGATATTTTCATCCGTTTTTGACATGAGAGGGCGAACCGGGTGTGAATCGCCTTTTTTTGTCCATCTTTAAAACGCTTGAACCACTCAAAAACACGTGAATGCGATAAATATTTATTGCCATACACTTATTTCAATAAACTATAAGTTTCAGTAATGGCGTTTCTAAGTTTCATGTGAAATTTCTCAAGAATTCGTGGCTCACTCCTCATTTTGCTAGCGAAACAAAGAAATAACTATAACACGAACGAAGTCTACCGATTTATTTACAGAAACGAGAGGCACCGCATTTAAAAGAAAACACACTGAATCGCTGGTGTTTTCGCGCCTGCGTGCTTCTTTTTGTCAGTCTCGTTATTTAATAGCCAAACCTCGTACAGTCTGACTTCGTGTTAAATCTTACCAGACTTTAATGTCTTCACACGGCATGGGGTTTAAAATGAAGTTATGATCTTATCGTTTTTATCATGCCATTGTAGTAAAATATATACAAAATCTATCTCATAATATGCCTTAAAAATCAATTATGAATCAATTACTATTATCATTAACCTATAAGGACTTAAGCGTAAAAACTTACAAACCTCTGTAATTTTTATGATTATGTGTCACAAGTCCAAGTTCTTGCAAAAATATTCATTTTATTAATGGAAACATCTGCTAATGGTGAATTCAAAGAGATCTCAGATCCACAATTAATGTTGTGTGGAAATGTGATGAGTGCAGTTCTAGATCAGGGGTCATTATTATCAGTTGAGCCTGGTTTAAAAGAATGAAATCCGTTCCTACTAGTTAGTTCTTGGAACAACGTAAGGAGTAATTATTAAATAAAATTCAATTACTCAAATCAATATCATAATTTGTACTTGTTAGATGATTTTCAATAAGCCAAATCAGCCCAAAAATATATTCAATTAGCAATAGACTTAATGAAAATTAATTTGAATAATGAATCATATATCCATATTTGTGCTGTGTTGAATTTAAGGGGTTATTATTAGAGTGCCTTAGGGTTAAGGGTTAGAGCCTTAATTCCCCTTCGGCTGTCTAAAAGAATATTGGGCTTTGTTCCGGTTAAAATCTAATAGGCTCTAAAATGTCTCATTTAACGTAGAGTGGGTAGTGATTACATCCCAAGGGTGTAATCTTTAAACTTGTACGTGTCACAAAATTACTGCTGCCTTATTGTGACATTTATTCTGACGCCAATAATTTTCAAAGTTTTCTAAATCAATGGATCGAAGAATATCAATCAATCCACAAGTGACATTGTGGAGAAGTTCGAACACTGATGCATGGAATCAGCTTACGGTCACGTGATTCTTCATCTTTTGACTGAGGTCCTAAGCGGAAAAATCTATAGTAGATTTTAAGAATTACAATTAAGAAGCAAAATCAATTTATATTTGAATGCGAGTCCATTATTCATAACTTTTGTCAAAATCCGCTGCCGACCAGTCGAATACCCCTTCGTACTTCCTGCATAACCCCCCAATCGCACTTCCAAATAAAGAGTTATGCCTTCCCAGTGTCAATCTGCGACGCGCCTACTTACTTCTAAGTGAAATTTAGAGAGCCTTCCCCTACCCATAACCGGCAGATAACGAACTTATAAAACCTTACAGCGCCCTCTTATCCCATCAAGGGCGGTAGGGGCTTTTAAATTTGCGCCCCATCCTCTTTAAAAGTCCGAGTCCTCTTAAAAGTTTATGACGCGGCGGCCCGGAGTGGATGTCTTTTTATACGACTGTTAAAACTCCTTGCTGTAAATGGGATGTCGTGTTTTGTAACAGAGGAAAGACGGCGGGTGTATTGAAGATTGCGGTTGATGGTTTTTTTGGGATTATTTTGAAGTTGCTGTTTTGCAGTTGCTATGCGTGTTTAAGAAATTAATATTGATGTTTTGGAAGTTGATAGTGGAATAGGGATTTGATTGGGATGGTTTTGTTGAGGGAATTGATGTTTGTTGTTATTTTTAAGTTCATGAGATATTGAATTCGTTTTTCAGAGTAAATTGAAAACAACGAATTAGTCTGCTTAATAAGGGTATTATAAGAGTAAAGATTTAATAAAAAAAAATACTTGTATTTAAATACTGAAATTTTAAAACACAATTGTAAATTTGATACATAAAATAAAAAAGACCTATTTTTTATGTTTATTTAACGGAACCTATTCCCCCAAAGCGATACATTTAATTATATAATTAAATTTTATCGATAAGCTTAATATCATTGATTAACATTGTTTTACGAAATACGTAAGCAATGGAACTTTATTTTGAACATTGTCAGCAAAATGTTTCTGAAATGATTTTTAAATAATTTAATTTATTCAATATTTTTTATCATATCCAGCGTGTTTTCAGGAAGCCTATCCAATGCTTTAACATTACTAAATGTTAAAAGCCCAGAGTTATCTTTTTTCAACCAATTAACGTATCTATAATACATATTCTACATTAATAATTATAATGTTTTTGTAATGATAATTTTTAATCGTCACGTTACGTTTAACAATTTCCTTCCGTTAATTAGAATTGTCCCCATACATAAAAATTATTGACGAGGATTCTGTTCACCTGTTCTAACGTTGTTCATTCATGCAATTACCTGCAGGAATTACGATAATGAGTAACTCAATTTCGCGATGTTTATTATCGAGATAATATTAAATAAGTATTGGAAAATAATATTGTTGTTAAATGCGTGACGGGAGACCATTCCTGTTTGCCTCCTGTGTCGTAGCTAAACTCAATATTTTAACACTGATAGTCAATAAGTTGATCAAAGAGACTTTAAAACAATAAACACACAATTTATTAGTCGCTTGCTAATGTAATGACAATTATAAATGCTCTCCCGGACAAGGCTTTTACTATTCTAACTCGATCTACCAGTAATAATCTAACCGACTCTTACCACTAAGGCTATCTTGACTTCTAGCATACATTGACCAGCCGATAACTTGTAACAATTCCCGACTCCGGAACAATTGCTGAATACTAGAATCACTCAACCTCTCTATCGCAACTTTCAGTCTGAGTTTATATATTTCCTAACTCTCCTGCTTCACTTCATTTCTACCTGCTTTCGCTTTACATAATCATTTTTCATTACTGGTTGGGCAAAGGTTATTTATCAAAAGCAATCAATCTTAATTAAAATTCCCCAAGGTTAGTGAAGAGAAAACCGCGAACAGCCCAACGTCCCAAATGTATTGCTTAGTTCCTTTATATAGATCTATATAATTGAGACTATGAAAGTGGTAAAATATATGCTATAAAAAGGATACTAATGCCTGAAACTTAAAATCAAAAGTTTTTTAAATGAAACAGTGATTAAATTATAATGCTTTTGACGCCTGTATAAAACTAAAGCAATGTTTCTGATTTATTGATAAGAATTCCTGATTTGTAGATTTTTACTTCTCAGTCAGGTGCAACTCTACAGCTATTTATGATAGACCTCGCAATTTTGAAAATTGGTCAAGTGACGAGGATGACACCTGCACTCAATATAAACTTTCTCATCATCGCGATTCGACGTAAACAAAGCCGAGAATGACCATCGGCTACCGCAACCGCTAAAAGTACCAGGAAACCTATCGTTCAAAAAAAATTCTACAAATAATCTTTTCATGAAAACAGTGGTAAAAACTCCTGCTTGTAAACATTTAATTTCTGGACAAAACACATTGCATTAAAAGCTTACGATGTAATTTTGTTGCTTGACAAAAATTGAGCCGAACAATTCATTTTCTTGTAGATCACAACTTGAAAATAGCAAATATTACAATAAGAATTGATAGATGACTTATATTTCCAACCAGCAAACCATGCAAAATTCTTAACTGCGTAATACAGTGGGCGTTCTCTTACCTGGTCTCGTGTCAGAAAACCTTCCATTTAATCAAGCATTCAGTGTCGGATTTCCCAATAGGCTAGACAGGCTTGAACCTAGGGTATCGAGAACTATAGAAAACCTCAAAACTCTCAGACAATTGTTTTTCGAAGAAATTTCTCAAAGATCAAATTTTAACACACTGATTGATTGTTTATTAACGTCACACTTAGGAACAACACGCGAGTGGTTGGCGATAATCCTCGCAAATTTTACCCATGGTCAAATGACGAGCATGCTCCGTACTCTGCTCTCTAAACTTCCACATTACGCATTTAGGAGGACTTGGAGCCTGTACACCTTTAACATACATCAGCCAGCTGCTTGGCGCCTCCTACGTGACATCAGGACTTGAACTCATGATTCGTTAGAAACAATGCCGGCTTCAAGCTCAGACCAGGACCACTCTCGGCTAAGCGACAACAATGAAGTAGAAAGCCAGTAATTTTATTACCAAACATTATAAATGTTTGCCAACATGTTTGCATTATTCAAGTGTGTTAAGAAAAAATATCATTTTATATTAGACCTTAATGATTATTTCTCACTGTTAATACACTTCTTAATTGTATTTCACTAATAATATATTTCTTTATTGTATTTCAGTTCAACAATTAATTGGATAAAATACATTTTTAATTAAATGCAATTGCTATTAATACGTATTAGGTCCACAAATCACCATGTATTAAATGTTCGGGAAAAAAACATAACAAGACGTTGACAAAAGACCATTGGAGTTGGACTTATAACGAGCCGTGTTATCCTCAATACCTAACACCTCATTAAACAAAAGCCCGACCTTTATATCTAACCTGCTAATAAACATTTTATTCCAGGGGTTCTCAAAGTTTTTCGCTCGTTACATCCACAGACTTTAAACTAAGATTTGATAAATCCTCGAGGTAGATTTTCATTTATTACACTGACATAGATTGGTTCTGGAGTATTTTTACATTTTCTTATTTATCTAAACTGCTCACGTATCTCTCGGAATCCCTACACTCTCCCCCAGAGGTATAAGTACTGCACAGTTTGAAACTATTGCTTTAGCCCATTGAGAATATATTGTTTAACCCATAACCCATTGTGTATATATTGTTGTTCGGTTTATTACTAGAAAGAACTGCAAAAAGGGAAAAAACACGAATTGCGTCTAATGGGAATCTTAATTTAAGAGCAGTTAAACAATTAATAAAGGCAGATAATGGGAATCTTAACTTAAGAGCTTTTAACATTTAACAAAGGCTGCTAATGGGAATCTTAATTTTACTAGCTTTTAACTTTAATTCATTTAACGAAGGCTTCCAGTTTAAGTGGTATTTTATTTTCCAAAATTTCCTTACTATACATTATATGGTAATAGATTGGTTTTATTAACGTCACACTAGAAACTAGACGAGGACTATTGACGACGGACCTCGTAATTTTGAGCCTCTGTCAAGTGACGAGGACCACACCTGAGCTGGTAACCCCCCCCCCTATCCTAACTTCCACATCACGGTATTACATGGTAAGCTTTATGCCTCAAGATTCAGATCAATAAAAATATGCACTGTTTTCCAATAGTAGAAATCTAGATTTAAGATTCTGATCCACCAGCCACAAACATCGTGAGCTTTAAATCAAGTCACTACATCTCATGAAGATAAAAAAAAAAAAAAAAAAAAACTAGACAATCCGTAATTAGGTAAAAAAAAATTCGTTTAATGCACCTCAATATAGTTTTCTTAAAATAACTTAATTAAATTTTGGCACTGTTCCTAAACAAGCAAAATATTTTCAAAACGTGTTTAATCTACTAGGATATAGTCGCCGTGAGCTTCTAATTTACGATTTTTAAAAATATTTTTTTCACAAAAACTGTGGTAGATGATTAGTTTTAAATATTTAATTTTCTGATAAAATACCGTGAAAGTCATAGGTTTATCGGCTGCTCAGCTGAAAAAGGGGTTTGTGTACTACTTTTAAAAACATACAGATTGTTTCGAATCTCACGAGCAGAAATTTAAGGGATGACAGAAAACATCTAAACAAGCCATTTTCACCATACAATGCATAAGCGGATAGCAAGCGGTGAATCGCTAGACGGCGCTGTAATGGAAAACATAAGGCGAAATTTTTTTTACACTTTACAAAGCCGTGGATTTCAGGAGGTATGGAGGAGTGCAGAAAGAAAACTCTACTTTATGCTTTCCCTTAAGACGCCGTCTAGCGGTTAACCTCTTGCTCCCCGCCTATGCATTTTATGGTGAAAATTACTTGTTCAGATGTTTTCTGTCACCCCTAAATTTTTAACCTTTGAGAATCGAAATAGCCTATATTCATGTGTAACATCTAATGTTTTGTGAAATATACTCTAACCATGTGGACCTTAAACTTTTGTTCGGTGTACCTTCCCCCCCTTCTAGTTATGTACTTTTGTCTGATGCACCACAGGGTAATGACTATTACGAGTATCATAGAAAAGTCATATAATTAGGATCCCCCCCCCCCTTCTTGAATAAAACTTCTTTAAATTGTGGTTTTCGAAATATCTTTCTGGAATATTTTTGATTAAAGTTTAGTTTAGTTTTTATTAACGTCGCACTAGATGCAACACGAGGGCTATTGGCGACGGACCTCGTAATTTGAACCTCGGTCAAGTAACGAGGACTACACCTGAGCTTGCACCCTCTCTCCTAACTTCCACACCACGCCAACGGGAGGAATTTGGGCCCTGAGAGATTTAACGTTCATCAGCCCCGGCTACACGGCGAGTCTTTAGTGGCCAAGGCTCGAACCCGCGACTGAAAGAAAACAGCCGGCCACGAATCCGAAGCCATGACCACTAGGCTACCGCGGCCATTTTTTATTAAAAGATTGATTGATTTTTTTTTCATTAACGTCGCACTTAGAAGCAATATAAGGACTACTGACCATATGCCTCGTGATTTTAAATCTCAGTTAAGTAATGAGAATGACACTTGAATCTGCACCCCACTCTTCTGGCTTCCGCATCAGGATTCGGACAGATTTAATGTGTATATGCTCTGTTACGAAAAGGGTCTTTAATAGAATCGGACTCGAACCCACGCGAGTTAGTTTGGTAATAAAATAAAGGTCCATTTATCAAAAGATGATCAAGCTATGTATAACAGTTACATATTTTTGACTTTAAAAATGCAGAATTAAACAAAATACTTGTAATGAACTGTCTTTGTTATTTTTAAGAGACATAGTGAGACAATAATAATCAACCAAAAATCTTAGTTTAGTTTATTCAATTTTGAGTAAATAATATTAAAATAAACTAATAAAGGGAAATGGGTAACTTTTGGCACCCTTAAACACATACTATATCAAGGGATTCTACTTGTGATTCTACTTTCTTCTCTATTTATAACTCTATAACCATCGTAAAGTCCAATTAAATAGTCAGTAAGTTCAAACCACTTTTGAAGATGCGTAAGAGCAGGACAACACACTTTATTATCTATTAAAGACTATATAAGCTCTCTCTCTTGAATACCTCTCCACTCAATTAATCCTAGTTTATATTTAAATAATAAAGTCTTAGCTTACCAAATCACTCGTTCTGATACAAGAACTCGATTATAAGAGATTCAACTCTTTTTAGTTTATCTGGGAGCTAATTCAATCGGAACGATGAATTACGATGATTCAATTCAATCTGCAATTATCTATCAGTTTGTCGTTATCCTCGATCTCCCTTCCCTTTCAATTCGATTTGGCTTATATATCATTATTTGTTTGTTATTATCAAAAGCCTACACTTTTTGTTTTCATCTATTTTACATAATCACGTTTCACTTAGGTTGGGAAGTATTGGAATGTTAAGCAATTCAAATTGCTAAAAAAAAGTCTCAGATGTGAATGAAATAGCAAATCTCGAATATAGCCGAGCCTCACTTACTTATACGAGTCGCTTTAAACAGACGATCCCAAATCACTAGATTCGATTCCAATAGACTTTTAGTGAGATCTGAATCAATTTTTCTTCTCATTACATCGCATCACTGTAGATGAAACCAATACGAGGTGTGGCTATTAAATAACTACTGACGCTGCTACAGAAGAAGTACGTATGCGCCACACAAATGCCGGTGATCGAAAACTATTTAGCGTGAAGCCTTTTCTTCTGAATGCAGTGCCTCTCGTTTCTGTAATCGGATCCGTATACCCGTAGCCTTCGTTCGCATTAGATATATTTTTTCGCATTGCCGTAAAAATAATAAGTAAGCAACGAATTGTTGTGAAATTTCTCATGAAACTTTGAAAAACTACTCCCGAAGTGTATAATTTATTGAAAGAAGTGTATGGCAACGAATGTTTATCGCGTGCACATGTATTGGAGTGGTTTAAGCGTTTTCAATATGGCTGAAAAGACGTTGAAGACGATTCACGCGCAGATCATCGTCTCATGTCAAAAACGAATGACAACATAAAAAAAAATTGGTCATCGGTTTCGATCAGACTGTCAGTTAAGCATTCGTACGATTGCTGAGACTGTAGATATTAACAAAGAATCCGTACGGCAAGTTTTTCCACCAAGACAATGCACCGGCTCATTCCATATTATCTGTCAAGATGTTTCTAGCCAAGTACAGCATCCCAGTGTTAGATCATCCGCCTTATTCCCCGTATCTTGTGCCATGCGACTTCTATCTGTTTCTTAAGATGAAATCTGTATTAAAAGAATCCATATTTGAGTCTGTATTAAAAGAATCAATATTTAAGGACAGAAGTAGACTGCTAGCACTATTTCGAACAATGGAAGATTCTCATGGAGCGTTGTGGGGATAGGGGAGGGGCTTATATTGAAGGTGTTAATAAGTAAATATGTATGAATTCAAAATAAAATGTGTTACAGTGCCAGTTCCATATTTAATAACAACACCTTGTATAATGTTCATAAGAATCTATCTCCTCTTTTTCTATTCATTACATTTTTTTTATTATATAGTAAAGCTAAATTTAATCTTGTACGGTTCTTTTATAAGGCATGGTTCTCATACCGGTAAAAAAAACTTCCTCGTAACAAACTACAGTAACATAATCATCCTCTCACTCATATACAAACTGGCTACATGGACCGTTAATCATTTTTAGATATGCAAACATTACTCCGAGCCTTAAACTTTTTTAAATCCGATTTTCGAGAGTGCAAAAAAAAAAAAAAAAAAAAAAGATTAAAGCATGGGGAAAAAAATATTTTGATATGCGAAGAAGAAGAATTTAAAAATTTGACATCTGACATTTTCCTGGATACTTTCTACAAATTATAAATCTGTGATCTAAATATTTTAGTAAGAGTTGTACGAACAATAAATATAAAAATAGTTGAAAAAAAAAATGACTAAAACAGGAGTCAACAAACTGAACTTCTTAAATACCGATCACTTTCGTTTCGAAATATTTCTTGACCTCATCAAATCCAACAAACATCAAAACAACTTTTTACGATTATTCTTTTGACGTTCTGTCAAGAATAAGATATGTTTTGGCAGTTTTTCAATTTTCCTGGCAGTGGGATGTGCATAATTTAAATAAATTTTTTTATGGAAATCTGTGAATGATTTTTCCCCATCTCTTCAGTTATTTTCTTAGAACAACAATGTAGTACCTTTCCTTATTTTGTAATAGATGATTCTGAATTCAACGCGTATATATATATATATATATATATATAAACAAAATACAAAAAATACAAATCTCAATATATAACTATCTAAGAATATCCCACACTTAATCAATTCCATTAATAATTATAAAACTAATTATTAAAAGAAATCATTGAATAAATTAATATTTATGCAAAAAGAGATAAAAAAAATTATATAATAATTAAAAAAATCAAAAATTTAATATCTAAAAACCAAAAAAATCAAAATAATCTTTTAAAGAACCAAGTGAAAGACGAGAAAAATTTAAAGCAATAAAAATAATGTAAATAATACTGTTCATTTTTTAAATGGAATACTGTTTTTACAACGTTTTTCTGAATTTCACTTGGTGTGTGTGTGTGTGTGTGTGAGTGTGTGTGTGTGTGTCATCAAATTTTCGATCGTTAATTTAACCAACTTCCCATCAAACTAGAGCTTTGAAATTTTGGGAATCGTTCGTACTCGCCTAACAATGCAATATTTAGACGTTTGCGACAAGTTTTAACTAATATTTTCTTTAATAATGCAGTTTAGCCCAACTACTTGGCGGGGTTTCAAAAATTGCCAAACTTGGCGATTTTTTTTTTTTTTTTTTGGCTGAACGTTAAGTTCGAGAAGCGGCCCAGGGTAGCCACATTTGGCAAAATACCGCCAAATAATTCCTGTCTCCTAGAGTGGTTTGACTAAACTACATTCCAACCATTTAATTTACCAGATTAATTAATTTTAGTTAGTTTTAACGTTTTTATGTATTTCACATGGAGTGTGTCTGTCTGTGTGTGTATCAGCGTGTCATCAAATTTTCTATAGTTAATTTAACCAATTTCCCATCAAGCTAGAGCTCTGAAATTTTGGGAACTGTTCTAACAATGCAATATTTAGTTCAATGCGACCAGTTTTAACTAATATCTCAATATTTTTTTAATAAACTTTGCCACTATATAAAAACGTTGTTTTTAAAAATGTTGGTTTTTATCTCGAATTATTATTTATTATTATTATTATTTTATTTTTTGTTTAACTTAAGTCCGTAAAACGGAACAGGGTAGCCACATTTAGCAAAATATCGCTAAGTAATTCTTGTCGCCAAGGGTGGTTGGGTAAAAATGCATTCCATTCATTTAATTTACCGGATGAATAAATTAATTTTAGTTAGTTTTAACGTTTTTATGTATTTCACTTGGTGTGTATCTGTCTGTGTGTGTATCACTGTGTCATCAAGTTTTCTATCGTTAATTTAACCAACTTCCTAGCAAGCTAGAGCTCTGAAATTTTGGGAACTGTTCTTACTTGCCTAACAATGCAATATTTAGATATTTGCATCCAGTTTTAACTAATATTTCAATAATTTTTTTAATAAACTTTGCCGCCATATAAAAACGTTGTTTTTAAAAACGTTGGTTTTTAATTCGAATTATTATACCGTGAATTCCTGATCAAACCATCCCACTTCAGAGAATTACACTATAAAAAATATGGTCATAAACCAAAAATCAGCAAATTCAGAAATCAATTAATGCATACATACACACACACATATATATATATATATATATATATATATATATATATATATATATATAAAGTTTAATGTTAATTAGAAGTAAATTAATCAATCAAATTGAAGTAGTTGTGTTCTGAATTGAAAATATAACCTCTAAAAACAAATTCACAGAACTTTTCTAAGACAAAAATACTATTAATTCTACATAATTAATTGAAAAATATCGGAAAATTATCAAAACAGCGAAATCAATCAAATTAAAAATATTGCCCTTAAAATAAAACAGAAAATATTATAATAATTAAAAGCTGTAAGCTTACTAAAATAAAATTATATACAATTATTTTTATTCAAAATATATACGAGTATAAGCCATTCATTAAAAATTACAATTTAGTTAAATTCTGAGCTTATTTAAAAAATATCAAATCTTGAAGGAAAAGGAAAAAATTAATGCAAACGAAAATGAATGTTATGTAATTTAATTACTATCCCATACTTTGGAAAGAGAAAAGTCTGTTAGAGGTGATGGAAATAATGTAATTTTTAAAAGGAGATAATGTTATGTATACAGGCATCCCTCGAATTACATGTTTAATTGGTTGCGTGTTATTCGAAACCGGTTAATCGAGGGATTCCTGCAGATAGTATATTGAAATAACTAGTACTGCATTGTTAATACGCTCTACAAGCAGTTAGTTTTCCTTGTAATCCAACATGTATATTGTGTGATCGAGTTAATTTTTAAAAGTAGTATTCACAGCTTCAAGTAATTCGAATCCCGTGTTATTTCAGGGTTGTCAAGGTTAACTTCGGAACGGCTGCTGCTGTATTCATAAAAGTGATGTCTAGGTGTAGTAATGTAGCCATACACTATTGAATGAAACCAACTATGGCGCCATCTGGTAGAACTCTGTAGGGTTAGCATTCCTATATCAAAACCGAAACGAGATAGGTAAAAAAAAAAGTAATAGGAAAAGTTGCGAAGTATCATCAATTTTGAACGAAAGACACCTTGTGGACATCAATGTGAAGAATAGAGCGGTTAGAACACGCATTTGTTTTTTCGAGATCTCTTACACTGTGACGTCACGAAACTTGAACGGAAGGAGAAACTATTATTTTTCGGGGAAAACACAACACAGCAATGTGCAAACGTGGGCAAACAAATACGCGTTTTAACCATTCTATTCTTCGCATTAATGTGCACAAGGTGTCTTTTCGAATTAAATTGGTGATGCTCTATAACTTTGTAAATCACTCTTTTTCGTATCTCTTTCCGTTTTCGGGATATGAATGATAACTCCGCAGTGTCCCACTAGGTGGCGCTGTAGGGGGTATCATTCAGTATAGTGCATGGTTATTTTACTATACCTAGATACTACTTTTATGAACATAGCATCAGCCGTTCCGAAATTAAGAGGGTTGCAAACGACTTTAGTAGGCATCCTGTTATATATGTAGTATGAGTGTATATATATATATATATATATATATATATATATATGTAATAAAGAGGGAGAGAGATGAGATAAAGGCCTAAAACGGGTATCTGAAAGAACTTTGAAACTCTACAGTGTCGACGGCAATAAATAATAGATATTAAATTACGCAATATAACATACGACTGCAGCATTTTCAAGCCAGAGATAAAACGCATGAGAACGGCTCTACACTAAGATTTAGGGACTGCTTTGCTCGCTTGCCTAACATGGTCAAGACCTTTTTTGACAGAAAGAGCAGATAAACTTGAAAGACACACGAGTATTGACTCAATTCTTCAGGAACTTTCCATCAATCAATCAGAAATCTTGCTGTTACTACACTTACAGAAAGCATGAACTTCCCCCATAGCTGAGTGAATGACAAAAATTGTACCAATTCGAGCTTGAAGGCCGCTCTGCTGTCTGTGTGCTCGAATAAATTTCAAAGTTCAAATCTGAACGATGGTCGAGTGACGAGAACGTCACCTTAGCTGGCCTTTCACATGCTCCAAACTTTCCCTTCACACAAACTTGAGATTTCGAGCCTCTGCAGATTAAATATCCATCAGCCCACTACACAACCAGTTTTTTGTGGCATCAGAACTTGAAAAACGGTCAAGGAGCTTGAAAATGACCAAGGCTGTCTTGGAAATTGGCTTGTTCGTTTCAACTTTGATGGAATGACGCGAATTTTTGAACATCGCATCCACCAAACATCCACATCATACCACGTATGAGATGTGTAGTTGACCCTTTTTTACTCTACGTCAGCTTATAGCTAAGCCAGGATTAGAATCTAAGATTCAGTTAGAAAACGGCTGGTTTCATGTTTAATTGGTTTCCAACCACTATGCTTGTATTAAATTACAGTCAAATATCATTAGTTCGTTGTTCAGTAACATGCAAGTACGATTTACACATGATTTTACTATAATTTCTTTGATAAGCAATCATTTGTGATATCATTCCTAGGTATTGTGGCTTCGTAATTCTTATTTTTTTCCCTATGAAATTCAGATTAATCTGTTATTAGGATCACTTTAGGGCTTCCTTTTTTCTTTTTATCCTATATATATGAATTACCATCTCTCAGAAAATGAAATTTTACAATTTGGATTATTTGTTTTAAGAGAATATTTTCAGGATCTCGCTGTCTGTGAGCTTGGTTAGCTGAATATTCAACCATTTTGTAATGGACATATTTTAAGAGTTTTAAGTATTTTTTTATTTCCATGATAATTAAAAATAATATCGAAAGTGTGTAAACGTAAACAAAAAGCAAATACGATCAAGGAAAAATCCATGCAATGGAATGAACATACAAGCAGAAACTTTTACCTAGGACTACACTGCGTGTATGGCTAAAAATGAAGAATAACATCGTCAGTTTGTTAATAACGTTGATAATGATAATAAAATGGCTAGGACAATGGAAAAACACCAATCTTGAAATTGACTGTTTAAATTTGTTAATTTTTTGCTCAATTTATATTAGTACTGTAACTCGTAAACCAGCGGTTTATTTTAATAATTAGAATTTAAATAATTAGTATTTAACCAGCGGCTTAGTAACAATGGACCTTGATTACAGCGTGTTAACGGGGATTTAATAAAGATATAAAAAATACAATAAACAAATTTTTGTCAAAAAATAAACATAAGAAGGTGCATTGTGAAAGAAAAAAAGCCCCGAAAAGCCTTGGTCAGTAAATTCTGAATAGATGATAACTTTATGCATGGTTTGTGATATTATCTTAACGAATTCATTTTTCTTTTATCGGCTATTTTAAACACTCCTTTAAGCCGCAGTAACAAAGATAAAAAAAAAAATTGAACTCTAATAACTCTTTTATTCCTTAATTTATCTTCCTTATACGCCGAATTAGCCGACATAAATTACCTCTCCGCCAAATGAAGCGCTCAGCGGTACTAAAAACAAAGAGGAAGCAAGAAACCAGTTTATTACTATTGTAACCCGAGTGAAAAGAATAGAGTTGTCTTTGTGAGTGGAGGCTTTCGAATCGGCTGTTGAGAAAACAACACGGTTACATTTGATCCTGGACGATGTTACATCGATCATCACGATGAGTGGCGATGTTCCGAGGGGAATCTACATCGTGAAAAATGAGTATTGGCACTGGAAGGAGAGTAAGCCGATGTTCCCGGGTTCTGTAGACTAATACGGAAAAAAGAAAGATTTTTGTTGATTCAGAAAGAAAAAAAAGTATTTGTGAAGATTTTAGTAAGATTTGTAGTCGAATTCGTGCTGTGACAAGTTTCGATTTGAATATCTGTCACGTTTTATGTTGTGGTTTTTATCTGCATCTTTTGTGTTGTGATTGAATACAGATAAAACAAGTAATATAAAAAAAATTAAGTTAATTCCTACTAAGGTCAATAGAGAAAATTTTTATTTTAGTTACTTTTTATTAAATAATTACAATTAATATAAATATATATATATATATATATATATATACATATGACAGAATCCCAATATCAAGTGGCAAAAGAAATTCATCCGGTAAATTAAATGGTTGGAATGCAGTTTAGCCCAACCACCCTTGGCGACAGGAATTATTTGGCGGTATTTTGCCGAATGTGGCTATTCTTTTTCGCTGTGCGGACTTAACGTTCAGCCAAAAAAAATCGCCAAGTTTGACAATTTTTGAAATCGTGCCAAGGGGTTGGGCTATACTACATTTTCACCAGTTAAATTTAATTAATATTTGAAAATATTGTATTAACATCAAGTGTCATTCACTACAAGTTTAAAAAATGTATTTGAACTTGAGTGGATGAATGAAAAGTATTTTATTAATGATTGAAAATTTGAACAAGATATATACAGGGAGAGTGTGAACTGATAGTAGGAATTTAAAAAATGTGGCCCAAAGCAAAGCTATAAGGCAGGATTTGCTTGGTGATAATTAAAATAAAATCATTTGAAAGAACAAAACAGTGCTTTCATAGTTAACATTAAAATATTTAATCACAACGCTCGTATCAATATATTGCTCGAGAATTAAAAAATATTTTTTTATTCGAATGAAAGAATAAGATCCTTAAAGCACAGTTTATAAAAAAAAGTATGTAGCTTTTTATCTTAAGAGAAATTACAAATTCTAATGATCAATGTAACTAATGTCTATTTCTCTTATTTTGGAAAAAGTTGAAATAAAGGAAATCTGTGAATATAATAATGATTTTAAACGTATCTGTATTTTAACTTCTTAAATATATTATACAAATTATAATCATTAATAAAATATATTCATACTTTATTTCTTCGCACAATCTGATTTTTAGAATGGGTAAATATGAAAATCTTTCTTGAATAAATCTATTAATAACTTTTTTATTGCTTTCAATTTTGAGAAGCGGTAAAAATTAGATTTTTGTATATGTATACGAATATATGGAGAGAGAGATTAAAAATTATAAATAATAAATAGTATTATGTTGGTCTACTTATTTCTGTTTAATGAATCAAAGTAAAAAATTTTAAAAAAATTAAGTGGAAATGCTTGTAACATTGTTTTATTCTAAAGTTGGAAGAGAACAAATAACTCTAGTGTTTCTGGTTGACATTATAGACGTTATCAAAAAAGTAATATTTGAACCAGACAAATTTATATTTTAGATCTTGATAATGGTACTGTTAATTCCATATGAATTATCAGTTTTATTATTATTATTATTATTATTATTCTTTATTTCAGTCATTGTTTTATATTTGGAAGAAATTTTCAGATTCACGTCTATACGATGAAAAGATTAAATAATACTGAAATATGTAATATGGAGTGCAAGTAAAAGAGATTGTGAATATTTTATTAAGGTTGCACTGAGAAGCAACTCTAAGGCTGTTGGCGACGGACATCGTAATTATGAATCTCTAACAATTGTGTAACGAGGACGATACATGTGCTGGCACTTGTTTTCAAACTTCCACATCACGCCAACGGTAGGAGATTCGATGAAAGTAATGCCAGCTGTAAATTCACCACCCTAATCATTAGATTACAGGGACCTTAGAATGTAAGTAAAATTTCCGCAATGGGAGGATTGAAAATCGCAATTACTTGCGAGTGCTTATCATATCACAAAAAGTATGCATGCAAAATACATGAAAATAAAGATAAACTTTTTGAGAATTACACAACAAAAAGATTTAAGATTTGTATTATGTTCTTCAGAGCAAACTACATATTAAGAGCTGGAAATGAATTTTTAATTTAAATGAATTGCAATGCATCACGAGACCAAATATCATCGTGATGTATTTTTTTATGATAAAGTCTGGTTGAATAATATTATATATGAAGGTGGTTCAAAAATATCTGTGATAGTAATGGGAAATGGGAACGGGTACCTCTCTGTAGTATTCCCTTGTGATCATTTCTCTCCGTCCCTCCCTTTTTTTAAAGAATTCCCTTAACATGACGACCTTCACATCCCAACAAATTTTAATCGTAACTTTTCTAGTCGATGAGACCGTCTCCGTCTACTTTGGATAGGATTCACCGGAAACAACTCTTTGCTTTGATTGTTGCTAGATTTCTGGTGTTAAATAATTATTCAAATTTCTATAGCCATTTGCTGTCAAATTACGGAATCATTCAAAAATTTGATTGGTGCCGTGACAAATGAACAATTTTGTCACTGATTCTATTCTATAGATCAATAGCAAAAATTTGACTAAGACAGAAATAGACAGTCATAACCATGGGTGCTATGTTGTTGAATTCCGTTAAGGTTAACATAGATTCAAAAAGTGAAGACTATCTAAATAACGAATACCTTCCTAGATTTAATTACGTTTATTTCAATATTACGCTTGTGGACACAACAATTTAAGGACAAACAATCAAGAGTTAACATAATTCTCGGAGCAGAATACCGCGTTTACTAAATAGCTCCGCCGCCAGGACTGCTGGTTATTAGCGCTCCAGTTGTCATAAATCCCCCGGCGGCCGCTAGGTGGCACATTGAGCGCAGAGCGGTGCACAGTCAGAAATATTTTTTAAAAACCTTGTTTTGTTTCATACCACTGTATTTAAATTTTTTAAAAACACAGTAAATTAGGTAATTTAACAACTTATTAAAGAATAAATAAAACTTTGAATATAGGATTGGTGCGAGAATTATATGAATTCATCCAAAACAACTCAGTTTAATGGGAATTGCTTCAAATTAAATGTTGCTTAAGGTATTCGACTACGTTCGGAACCATGATTTTTTTTTCTTTTTTTTTTTTTTATAAAAACAAAGTATAAATGAATAATTTTTTTAGCGTCATCTAAATTAGAATATACTTAAAATTTGCTTTAAAAATGTTATTGCAATAAAAAAAAATTTAATGCAATTCTTTTTGCATAAAACAAGGAAATATATTATATTTTCAAATATATTCATTCTCTGTTCACGAAAAATCTTTCTACAATAGTGTTATTTAGCAGATATGACATTTATACAGAGCCTAGGAGTAAGAGTTTTTAAAGTGTGAATAAATCTAATTATACGTTATATATCACAAACATTCTAATCCAGGATTTCAAGAATAATATGAAAAAAAACTCCAACCAAAAAGAAAAAACCTTTGAATTATCACCTTTCAAAAATTGTAAATGTACTAAAAATGAAATTCTTCAGAAAACGGATTTTTAACGTTTTTACAGAAAACAAAGATATATAAACCAATTAAATTCAATCTCCCACTTTTCACTTACATAAGCCACGACTTCTTTTCTCTTTCCCTCTTTTTTTTAAATTTGATTTTCTTGCAGCTTTAATTTTTTTTTTTAACTGTTAGTTTTTGATATTGTTTACGAATATTGTTTGAAGCAAAAAACACGAAAAAAATCAAAGATTTTAAGGGAGTCAGCTGAATACTGTCCAAGAATTCCGGCATTTTTTTTTTTTTTTTTTTTTTTGAAATCGGTTCATATTGAAATGCTAAAAACATCATTTCTTTCTATAAATCGTAGCTACAAATAGAAGGCAGCTTTTTTTTTAAAAAAAAAAAACGAAATTTCAAATATTTTAATGAATAAATAAAAGGATTGGATATTTTCTTCTCCCAAATTCGAGTTTTTAGAACAATTGGATACCTTAAAAAGTCATAATACGTAACAGAAAATGTGGTTACAGTTTAATAAATCAAAAGATCCCCAGCCTACATATGGAGATTTTTTTTTCGCTTTGGTCATTTAACAGCAGCTCAAAATATGAAAACTAATGTTGGTGTTAACCCATGCACACACACACACATATGTGTGTGTGTTTGTATATATATATGTGTTGTTTATATATATATATATATAAACAATGTGTGGCTATTAAATTATAAGACTGACGCTACAAAACATTTTATTTTGATGTCATACATATTTAATTGTCATCACCTTCAATATACCTCCCTTCTCTATCCCTACAACGTTTCATGCGAATCTTCCATTGTTGGAAACAGAACTGGAAGTCTTCTTCTATCAGCTCCTTTAGGACACTTGCCGCTTTCTCTTTCATAGCTTTAACGGACCTACATTTTGAACCTTAGATTTCATCTTAGGAAACCGATGGAAGTCGTAAGGCTCAAGACTCGGTGAATAAAGAGGATAATTTAACACTGGGATGCCACTATTTGGCTAGAAGCTTCTTGAAAGGCAATAAAGACAGACAATACGGTGCATTCTCTTGATGGAAAAAATTTCCGTACAGATTCTTTGTCAACTTCTGTAATCTTAGCAATCACACAAATATTTAACCGAAAGTCAGATTGAACCAGGTTACCGATTTTTTTTAATATTGTCATTCCTTGTTGACGTGGAACGGCGACCCATCGTTCGCTGAATGAACCATCTTCAATGTCACCTCGGTCATCTTAAAAGCGCTTAATCCACTCAAAAACACATGCACACGATAAATATTCACTGCTATGTACTTCTTTCAATAAATTATCAGTAGTATTTTTTCAAGGTTTAATGGGATATTTGGCAACAATACATTACTCACTTATGTTATTTTTCCAGCGAAACAAAAAAAAAAAAAAAAAAAAAAAAAAAACTCTAATGCGAAAGAAGGCTACAGCGCATGTGTACTTCTTCTGTAGCAGGCGTCACTCTCGTTATTTAATTGCCACAACTCATATATATATATATATATATATATATATATATATATATATATATAAAAAAAAAAATATAATATATATATATATATATATATATATATATATACAAAGGGTGTTTTTTTTTCAACCTCCGATCACAGGCTATGAAGACCAGGAATGCGGTAGCTAGCTGGTGTGCGCAGTAGGTTACTGCGCATCTCCCTTACACGCGCTTTGTCATTGCCAAGTCCAACACCCCCTTTCTTGTTGAACTGCAGTCACGTAAACATGGCTGTCTCTATTGATTCTCCCGCCAAGTGTGAATTGCGAAGTGTTATTCGTTTCTTGCAGGCGGAAGGGAATTATGCAGCGGAATGTGCATCGAAAGAATGAGCGAGGTATGGAGACGCTTTACAAGAGTGATAAAAGGGTTTGTTCGTGAAATGGTGTCGAATGTTTAAAGATGACCGAACCATGTGCAGGAGTTGAGGAGTCAGGAAACCAAGTCTGTCGTCTATTGACGACCTTGTTCACGAGTTGACAATGCGGTAAAGTGAAAATTGAAGTTCACCATAAGTGAATTATCGATAACATTTATGGAAATTTCACGATCTTCCTTCACTCTTATATAGTCACTGAACAGTTGAACTACAGAAAACTTTTGTGCTCGCGGGTCCCAAAGATGTTGACTGACAACTCCACAAAACTCGCCGAATACTCTTTGCGTTTCGTGACCGATATAAATACTATGAGAGATTTTTTTTTGTAATCCATTGTGACAGGGTGATGAGACTTGGGTTCAATAGACACAACGAAACACAAACGAGCAATCACAATAATGGATGCACACAAATTCTCCAAAGAAACCCAAAATTAAAATAATTCTAACAACCGTAAGCTTATGGCAAATTGTTTTTGGAATCAAAAGGTGAGTTGCTATTGGAGTTTATGCAACCGGGACAACAATTACTGCGATTCCTTATTGTAAAACTAATGAGGCTATTCAAAACAAAAGAAGAGGCATGCTATCAAAGAAACGGTCTGCTCACCTCAATTCATTGGCGGCAACATTTTATGAAGAGGTATTACCAAAGCTCCTTCACACCTGCCAACCATACCTCAATCATCAAAACAATTATATATGCTGCTGGCTATACATTACTTTTAGTAATAAAATTTTTTTTTTTATTCACCATCTTTTTTAGCCTGCTTAATCAGAGAAATTTAACATACAACCCTCATATATATATATATATATATATAAACCAAATGATAAACCAAATAAAATAAATGAGCCAAACCAAATAAAATAGGCAAATAAATAAAATAAAACCAAACCAAATAAAATAAATAAAATAAATAAAATAAAATACGTGACTGACCAAGGCCAAATAAAATAAAATAAATAAATAGAGCCAAATGACAAATAAATAAATAAACAAATAAATAAATAGAGCCAAATAAAATAAAATAGGCAAATAGGCAAATAAAATAAAATAAAAATAGATAAATAAATAAATAGGCCAAATAGGCTAAACCAAATGAATAAATGAAATGGAAGCCAAATAGAATAGGTAAATAAAATGGCCAAATAAAATAGGCCAAATAGGCAAACCCAAACCAAACAAATATTAAATAGGCCAGAGCCAAACCAAGTAAA
>BMAW01083626.1:0-16334 GCA_019974015.1 Nephila pilipes
TTGTAAAAGTTTAAAGATTTTATAACCTACCATTTAGGAAATGTTATTTAAATAATAGGAATTCAGCCTGAAAATTTTGATATCCGTGAAATCATTTGAACTTATCTTATTAAATGGCTGTGAGAAAATTACTGGATATTGTATCGATTTCATTCGTCTGAGTCTATAGCACCTCAGTGATAACAATAATATTTCATGTGAATCACAAATTACTCGTAAAAGAAGCATTTTTGAATATATAAATTTGTAGTAATAGTATTTCTTGAGAATGTCAGGCTAGAAAATTTATTTTTAAAAAAGAGGCTGAATTAATGGAAGGGGAATAAGAATAATAGAGAAAATTGTAGAAAAAAAATGTGCAAACGGTTCTAACTAGAGTACCATATTTTTTAGGTAGTTTTCGACATTATTGAGTATATACTCGAAAGAATATATGGTAAAAAACGTAATGGATAAAAATTATTTAAGGTATCCGTACACCTTCGGAGAAATTTTTTTGAAGTACATTCATATTTGCTATCAAAATATTTTTAATGTTAAAATATAATCTAAAACTATGAAGAACCCATTTAATAATCTGCTTTTGATTCAAAAATAATTTGGATTGAAAAACATGGTGAAAATACGAGTAGTACATAAATTGATTATCAGAATAACGCTCATAACTCAAAAGTAAACAAATATATCATTATTCTGTACATTTTATCTTATTCATCATAAACGCTTTTAGAGCTGGCACTACTTTCATGATTAAAACCATATTACTACAATTTTTATTGTGTTTCGAGTCAATTAACAATGAAAAATCAAAAAAAGTTATAACAGTACATGAATTACACCTTTGTTACTAAACACCTATCAATTTTACAACCATGAAAGTAGTAGGGGTTCTAAAAAACTATTTAAAGAAGATGCTTGAAATATTTAAATTAATTTGGTTCATAATGGTTTCTGATATCTACGCTACCATATGTAAATATGTCGAGAAAACTCATTTTGAAAAAAATCAGAAACAAGCATTCAAATGCAATTAAAAATTATCTACCGAGTAAAATTCAAATCCCTGTAACTTAAGTTCTAAATAAGGTATAAGCGAAATTCAAACACTATTAGAAATAAAAAAAAAAGTTTAAATTTTAAACTGACGTTAAAGTTAAAAAATCGAAAAGTTTGACAAAAATGACGTTTTAAAGATGTACGGATACCTTAACCAATATGACTGCGAATAACTAAAACAGTAGATCAAACGTATCACATACGACTCCTATTGAGGGAATAAAGTATAACATATTTTTGTTTTTTTGAATTGCACAATAATATAGTGAGACAGGAAAGTATCACTACAGTTAAAATTCAGGATTAGTGTTGTTAAGCAAAATATATGCCTTACTACCTGTGCGAATTAATATTTTAAGAAAAGTATTGACTAAAGATATGTTTTAACCAATATGATTATGAGGATTTGAGGCAGAATAAAAATTCCAAGAAATTCGAAAGTAATATTTCAACATTTAACAAAAAATATATGGATAAGCGTATACTGTAAGGAGAAGAGAACAGAATAATATAGTATGAATGAGTGAAAAAGAAGACAAAATAAGTATTTGTGACACGAGAGAGAGAGAATCAGGAGCTAGATTGTTATTGATTCATTAGAATGTAATGGAATCAAACATTTATTAACTTGAACCTTAAGGACGATGAATGAGTGAGAAAGAATAAAAAGTATTCAAGACAAGATTGAAGTCTTAAATTGCTATCGATGCAGAAGAGATTTCTGAAATCGCTGCATTGGTATATGTAATTCCCGTAAATGAATGAAAAAAAATGATATATGATTTGAGACTAATGGACAATTTTTAAAAGAGAAAGTTGAAAAGGGAATTTGAGGCATAATTCAGGATTTAGACAATTATTCATGCAAGTTGGAATTTTGTATATTTATGCATTTGAATATGTTATTCACATAAGGGAAGGAAAAAAGTTATTTGACTTGAGCCACACGGAAAATGAATGCATGAGAAAGTTAAAAAAAAAGTAGTTATTAGACAAGACCCAGGAATTAGACAATTACTGATGCAAAACAAATTTTTGAATTCTCGTATATTTGAATACATAAATCACATAAAGAAAGGGGGAAAATATGACTTGAGCCTCATGGATAATGAACGAGTGAGATAAAAATTAAAAAAAAAAATGACTGAGACACGAATAATGAATTACACTATTATTTATATAAGATGGTTTATTGAATCCTTATCCATTTGAATATGTATTCACTTTCAGGAATGGAAAAAAATACTGGAATAACATGAACAATGTAGGATTGAGAAATTAGTAAAGAATATGCATTAAATACACATAATTCACGTGAAAGAATCAAGAAAGAAAATGACTTGAGCAGCATGAACAATGAATGAAGAAGAAAATTAAAATGGTGTTTTAGATATGATTTAGGAGTTACACTACTCTTCCTGTAAAAGAGAATTTTGTAATTCTCATGCACTTGTAAATGTAATTCTCATAAGGGAATGAAAAAAAGGTTTGACTTGATCAACACGAACAATTAATGAGGAAGCAGAATAAAGTGTTAGAAACTCAAATAAGGAGTTAGACTGTTATTGATGTAAGAAGGATTTTTGAATTTCAGTGTATTATTTGAATATTTAATTCACATAAAGGAATGAAAAAAAATATGAACTCAACTGAAACAATTGAACAACCAAGGAACAAGAAAGTAAAACAATAATTATAGGCTCTATCCGGTTTCAGATATTGCTATTAATTGTATTTCTAAACGACTGCGCATTTTTATGTCCATTGCCTTTAAAGAATGAATTAAAATGTTAATTAATATGATTTTGAATAAGTAAAACACTAGAAGAAGCATAAGAGATACGATTCATTTTAATATTTTCTGTTTGGCACGTACTAAAAATTTGTTTCAGGTGATCTAAGGAATTATAAAAATCACTATGTCATCAAAATAGTAGGGTGCAAATTTTGAAAATTCATGTTTTTTTAGAATACAGCGAATTGTGCGATTAAATATTCCTGGTGCACTTTTAAAGCGAAAAGGTAAAACTTGGAATTCAAATAAGCCTTCAGTGGTTACAAAAGCAAATTTATGTATGTTTTTCTCCCGCCCCGGGCGGGGCCAAGGGGCAGGTAATCAGATGCAAGGTCTAGAGTTGAGAAAATTTTAGCATGAAATTAATTTGTGTAATAGAATATCTATTCTTGAGAAAGGTTCTGCATCCTTCTTACATAGAGCATTCAATTTGTGATAGCCTATGCGATATTCTGTAGGATAAAATTCTATAAGCTCTTTGAGAGATTTATAATTTAGTGATCATTATAATTCTAGAAAGTTCTGTTCTAATTCTACTAACATCACATTTACTTTTTGCAAAAATATGTGAATATTCAAACACAAGAGGCAATATCGAATTAGAAAGCTCTGTTACAATCAAAGATGGAAAACTGTCTCTGAGGTATTGACCGTACTATCCTGAGTGTATTTTGAGTTCTTTGTTTCTTTCAATATGTGTAAAGACAATTTGGATTCTCTTTTAGTATGTAAATTTTTACAATTTTTTTTTCTCATTTTGCTTTAATCTATTTTTACCGCAATCAATTATTAAATTAAAAAGGCCGCATTCAAGCATTCCTAAAATAATAAAAGTTAAATGGTTCTTAATAATTTATGTACATAATTTTATGTTTTGTTTATTTCTTCTATTCTTAAATAAGTGTCACAAATTTGTATAAGTTAGAATTTACCATGAGCTGAACTTACTTTGAAAGGTCTAGTCTTTTTTCGCTTTGAGTGAAATTTGTTGACAAAATTAAGTGAGATAGGAAATCCTGTATTAATAGCAACATTACGATTGTCACATGAAATGGGTAAATATCCTAAGTTAGCTAGATTTGTGGTTGAAGTATGTGAATTGGTTAAGAGGTGTTTGGACATTAGTAATTATCAGTGTATTGGAACTTGGGCCTCAGTGAAGGGGGTTTGATTTTCCATAAGACTTTTTTTTTCAGAGCAAACAGTTTTCTGTGCTCTGTGAAACAGAGTTAGACATCAGTTAGTTACCCCAAAAGTTAGGTTGTCTCAAATGACACGTTTGTAACCAACGATATGCATTTAGAATATCTCGTTTTGTAAAAATTACACAGGGTAAAGGTGGCAATCTATACTGAAAATGAGAATCATGATTTTATCTATTGCTAAAACGTGGACGATGATTAATGAAATTGCTTGCACGTGGCCTCGAGTACTTTTGGAAATTAGGTCTGAAATTGTTTGGTGCTCGATGTATAAATGGTGTTGGTTGCCTGTTTAAAAAAGGTGCAGGTGGTTTATTATGAAAATTTGGTCTACTTCCAATTTTGAGAGTACAAACCCTAATTGGTTCAGATGTAGATTCCTGTTTCTTGTAAAGTTCAGTCCCAACCGTAAGCCATTTTGACGGAGAGTTATGTGGGTTGATTAAAGAAAATTGTTTTAAATGGGTAGGCAACCCATCAGTTAATTTTTCTAAAATTAATTGAGTTGAAACCCCCAATTTTCTTCCACAATTTAATTTCTTATGAAAGTATCCTACTAATGTCTAATTTGGTTTTAACTTATATTGGGAAAAATCGGTAAAGTTAATTACATTGCGCTCATGAAAATTTTCAGTTAGAACACAGCAAAGATCATTAAAATGAGAAATATTCAAGCATGATTAATATATTGAGTAAATGCTGAGCTCTTTAAGAAGTTTGAAATATTTTCGAGTTTCCATTCATCCCCCCCCCTTATTATTATTTTTACATACCCAATTAAACTGATTTATCCAGAATTACATTTTCATTCCACTGTCAGAACAAAAGGAATACTATGAAGTTCATTTATAGGACTTAGTATCTTATTATTCAGTGAATCAATAGTATTACTTCCTGTTTCAGGATTTTTGGGGTTATTTTCACTTTCCATTGTTGCGTTAGAATTAATGATTATCCTTTTAGACCTCCATAACATTAATTAACATTTGAATATGACATAGAAAATACTTCAATTTTGGAATTATACACAACACATAACATAATACTTTTCAAAACTCTTAAGAACTCTTTCGAAACTCATTCAGTTCAATTTTAAAATATAATTATGTTAACTTTTACTTTTCATAATAATTGAATATCAAAATTAAACCAATAACATTTTTAATCAAACAAAACATCAGGCAATTCCATCATCATAATTAACATTTTAAGTGAAGAACAGCAAACTGCATAATATATTTTTTACGATAGAAAAAAATAAAAATTTGAAATACACAACATATACCAACAAAACAGCTGCAACATTTTTTCAGAATTTTCACTTTCACATAATTTTAATTATGAAATATAATGAATTTAAAAGTTATCATAAACACAAAATTCAATATTTGTTAGTTCAGAATTTATACATTCTTAAATTCCTTTAACTGTTAAGGAAGAATTAAATTCAAAACTTAAGTTGTAACGTGGAGTATCCAAGCGAAGTCCAAATTTTGTCTTAAAAGGCCAATTCGTAGAAGTTCTTCAAGAAAGTGGATGGCTTGGTGGGAATAGCTCTATTTCTTTTCGAAGCCGTGTTTTTTCTAAGTCATGAAAAAGGAAGAAGTAAAATGTTTAAAATTTTTCCTTGATGTTGTTTTTTTTAAACTTAGTTAACCAAGCATATTTTGAACATTTAACAACATTTTTGTAGACTATTTCTGCTGAAAAGAGTCTTGTAGATTTCTTCTGCTAAAGAAAATTTGTAGATTATTTCTACTGAAGAGAGATGACCACTCTTTTATTCCAAAATATTAACCTTTAATTGTAGTCGTACAAGCTCTCTCTCTCGCATTCCAGCATAACAATTCCCAGGACATCCTGGTGGGCAAGTAACATGTTTGCAAACTACATCCTGTCGATTAACAGTTAGGAATTTTAAAATTATTTAATAAAGTATATAAGGAGGCGAAGTTCAAATTTCATTGCTGTTTATTCCACTTTAGTTGAGAGAGAGAGAGACAATATAATATTCATTTGGAGTCACAGCTCCACCATTTCAATAACAGAAGAGCTCAGAAGTATGTAGAAGCGCAAAAAGATAAGAAAAAAAGAATTTCTCTGTGCGAGCATTTTATAGGTAGATATATTTGGGGATTTTCTATCTGTCACGTGGAATCACGCGGTACAAGATGAAGAGATTCTGAGGGAAATTCCTTGACATCCGCCAGTCTAGAGGGATTGTTTCTGACAGAAGGGATTATTTACGATTATGGAAAGGTGGGTTAAACAAGTTTTATGAACACGTGATCTAATAAATAAAAGGAATAATTTGGAATTGAAGCAGAAAATAGAAATGAGCTTTTTACTTTTGAATTAGAGAATAGAAAAATTAAGAAAATTAAAATATTCAGTGACATTATTACAAATTTATGTTGAATCATTACACACACACACACACACACACACACACAGCACACACACACATATGTATATATATATATACATCGATCAATAACCCGAGACTAACCCAGAGATGTATGCCTGTAAAACCTAACCAGGTTCTAGAGTACTAACCTTGTTTTGAACGTGTCAAAATTTTTAAGTCGATCGGATCAGGAAAAGGTTTTTTTGAAGTGGCTGAAAAAGGTTTTTCCAAGTGGCGCTGCGATTGCTTTCGATGGAACAAAACAGCAGATTCAGAAAGCTGTTTATCACAACTGCAACAAAAGATTTCTGTGAGGAAAAAGATTTGGAAAAGCGTTGGAACGATTGTATCACCCTAAATGATTAACAAAAGGTAAGTTATGTTGATGAATAAAAAAACTTTTGAAAAATGTTGTTTCATAGACTGGGAGTTATTGATCGATGTGTTATATATATATGTTTGTAATATAAATTTTAAATTTAACTACAATAAACGTATTGTAAAAAAAACCTGACACTTTGCGTTGCTTTAAATAAAGTTTTTATGCTACTCTGTTATGGAAAAGAATTCAAGTTAGCTTTTATTTCTTTCTCAGGTATTCTAAATATGCTCAAAAACATTCTTTAATGGTTGTTGTTACCTGAAAACATTTTTCAAACCGAATTAAAAGCGAACTTTATAATTTGTTTCACCTGTTTCATAATCATTGTGTATGTCTTATAATTAAGTGTTTTAAACTTTATTACCGTGTCACACAGACCCCTAATCCCTAAAGAGAGTATTAGTTTAACGAAAGAGAACATTTAATTATGCTTCTTCTTTGAAATGAAGAACATTCTTCAAGGTTTTATGCAGTATAATTTGATGTCCGGGTAAAAACGGTTTAATTTCAAACTCCCCGATTCACTGTAAATATTTTCAGTTAATTACTTCCAAATTGAGGATTCTTTTCCACCGGCACATAATTATTTGTTCAAGGAACAGCGTTACATAAGCATAAAAGGGTGATTGACTTAATTAATTAAAAGCTCCCTCATAAAAACGTTCTTTCGTAGTTGCGGAAGTGAGGGAGAGAAAAATTTAGGAAAATAATAGTCGACTCTCATATTTGTAGTTATTGTTTGTGTGAAAAAGGAATCCTATTTAATTTAATGAGAAAGAACAACCCAAAAATATCCTGTTTGTTTGAATTCATTCATTAAACGCTTACTTTTCGAAAACCTAGCCTGTATCTGTTTGTTTTATTTAAATGTTAAGCTTAAATTCGTATGAAGTTGAAGAGTATTTTTTTATCCTAAATTTTGTTTACTTTCCCAACGGAAGTGTTGATATGTAATGTCAATTTTAGGTACAATAAATTTCTAAGTTCTGAAAAAAGTATTGGGTTGGCAACTAAGTAATTGCGGATTTCACTCATAGATGGCGTCAGTTGAATTTTTAGGTTTGAAGACGTAGTACAAATGTAAAACACATTTTGTTATTTGATAGTTGGCAATTCAGCTGTCAATCAGTAAAAAAAGTTTTTTGATCGGTTGCGTAGTTTTCGCTTAGCCTTCGTTGAAGAATGGAAAATCAAAAGGAACATTTTCGTCATATTTTACTTTTTTATTTCCGCAAAGGGAAAAACGCATCACAAGCTCATAAAAAGTTATTTGATGTTTATGGTGACGAAGCCTTAAAAGAATGGCAGTATCAAAATTGGTTTGCCAAATTTCGTTCTGGTTATTTTTCACTCAAAGATGAAAAAGCTCTGGTCGTCCAGTTGAAGTTGATGACGCCCAAATCAAAACAATAATCGATTCGGATCGTCACAGTACAACACGTGAGATTGCAGAGAAGCTTCATGTATCACATACATGCATTGAAAATCACTTAAAACAACTTGGCTATGTTCAAAAACTCGATATATGGGTTCCTCGCGAACTGAAAGAAACGCATTTAACGCAACGCATTAATAGCTGCGATTTGCTAAAGAAACGTAATGAAAATGATCCATTTTTAAAACAACTGATAACTGGCGATGAAAAATGGGTTGTTTACAACAATATCAAGCGGAAAAGATCGTGGAGCAGGCCAGGTGAACACACTGAAACAACATCAAAAGCTGATATTCATCAAAAGAAGGTTTTGTAATCAGTTTGGTGGGATTACAAAGGAATTGTCTACTTTGAACTCTTAAAACTCAACCGAACGATCAATTCTGATGTCTACATTAAACAATTAACGAAATTAAACAATGCAGTTGAGAAAAAGTGGCCCGAATCGACAAATCGAAAAGGTGTTGTATTCCATCATGACAATGCAAGGCCCCCCACATTTTTGGTCACTCGGCAAAAATTATTGGAGCTTGGTTGGGATGTTTTGCCACATCCACCATATAGTCCTGACCTTGCACCATCTGATTACTTTTTGTTTCGATCTTTACGAAACTCCTTGAATGGTAAAAATTTCAATAATGATGATGATGTCAAATCGTACCTGATTCAGTTTTTTGCTAATAAAAACCAGAAGTTTTATGAACGTGGGATTATGATGCTGCCTGAAATATGGCAAAAGGTCATTGATCAAAATAGGCAATACATTACAGAATAAAGTTATTTAGTTCCATGAAAAAATTGTCTTTGATTTTCTAAAAAAAATCCGCAATTACTTAGTTGCCAACCCAATAGTTCCTTCGACGAAGGCCGAATTTTATTCTAGAATGAGTACAAGACTATCTTCTGCTCTTCTCTTTCTCGATTTCTTTCTGTTTACTTTTGAACATCAAGAGGGGAAAAAACACTTCAAAGAGATATAACATGATAATTAGGAGGCAATAAAAACGACATAAAGGGCTCTAAATATAACTGCTTTTCTTCATTACTTTTAAAATTTTATACTTGGAGTCTGAGTTTTTTTTTTATTAGAGTAAATAAAAGAGCAGTTTTCGGGTTCGCAGTAACCACTAGAAAAATTTCACTTCTTTAAAAACTTCCGTAAAGAATAAGCAAATGCATATCTTGTACAATAAAATTACCAGAGAATAGTTCATTTTCTGTGTAGTTAGAAAATATTTCTCGATAAGATCTTTCAAAAAAATTTTTATTGTTTGTGTTACAGTTTAATAAAAAATATACTTTATGCTAAAATTCGAAGACATTTTTCTGAAATGATTTATTAATATAAAAAGGAATTTTAATAACACTAATATTTAATAATACTAAAAATGCATTTTAATAGTGCTATATCTTCTAAAGGTAAATTATAATTAGCGTTTTATTTTCCGTTTCCTAGGAGAACCGTGTATGTTTTACCTTGTTTTTGGTCAAAAGAGCAATTTAATTAAAACAAAATTGAATAAAATTTGTAGTTAAGTCGCTAAAATGTTTTTCTCCCTTTTGCGTGACTACATAGTTTTTGTTTTTTTTTAAAAAAATATAATAAATATTTATCATATCAATTTTTTCGATCAACGTTTTGACGTTGGGCTACTCGTAATTCTCTTTTCGATAAACTTGGGTATTTTTGTAATTTGAATTGCATAAATTTTCAACTCATTGCCAACCAAATGAAACATGATTAGATAAATTAGATAAAGATTAGAAATATAATGAATTGAGTAAGAGATTGAGTACTGATATATAAACTAAATAGACTCAAAAGAAGAGGGAAAACTGATGTTAATGAAAGGCTGATAAGTGTTTGTAAATCCTGATTAGAATAATAGGAGTCGAATCTACTTTATTTGAGAAGAGTCCCATTCGGTGCCAGTGAGTTGATAAGCTAAAAATTTATAATCTCATTACAGGCAAGGATTAAAGTGAGATAAAAGGGATTAGAGAGAGTGTGACTTTACATAATTTGGAAAGATAGCTAATAAACTTTGTTCTCCTTTTTCTGATGTTTCTTCAGTTCAATTTTTGAGTTTAATAAACATTTAATTAATCTTTATAATGTCTGCGGAGTTTAATAATGAAGGGCAGATGCTAAGCAGAGAAAACTATTTAATACGAAACTGAAGAGACCGAAGCTATCATTTTTCATGTTAAGTGATGTGTACGAAGAAAACACTCAACTTGTGTGAGTGTTTCGATGTTTTCAAATTTTATTAAATCATTTCCCTTTGCTAATGCTTTGGCTTTCAGGTACATACATAAAAATTCTCTCCCTTTCTGTATATATAATGAAAATTAACCAATTTTCACTCACTCGTCGCTGGGTTCGAAATTAACTGGTAAGCGGATTGAAATGTTTTGACAATAGAGGTACTTGTATCTACCCAAAGATAGGCGTTAACCTCGCAAAAGTAGTAACCACTATTTATTAGCCACTGAAGGGGCTACTGTCTTCGTCAATGACAAAATAGTCAACCAATCACTTTTTGAAATACAGTTTTTTCTGAACATATTTTCTGGTCAAATTAAATAAATGAGTGAATTAGTGAGTGAGTGAATAAATGTGCAGGAATAAATGAGCGACTGAATGAATGATTGAATAAATGAGTGAGTGAGGAAATAAATGAATGAATAAATGAGAGGTTGAGGTTGAGTAAGTGAATGAATGACTAAATGAGATGGGGAATGAGTGAATGATGTTTTAGCGAGTGAATGAATGAACGAGAGAAATAAGATGGGACTGAATGAATGATTGGGTGAGTGAGTGAATCAGTGAATGAATCATTGAGCGAAGAAAGAATGAGTGAATGAATGTATAAGTAAATAAATAAAATTTCCATTCTGTTGATATATTGTCATTTGCTTTAATTAAATATTTAATTGAATAATTTTATAATTATTTTTAAAAATGTACTTTTCGTGTAACTGAATCTATTCTTTGCTAAACTTTGCATGGTAAAAAAGTTTTATTACAGTTTTTGCTCCGACGAAAAAATAGGGTTTCTAAAAGAGAAATCGTGATGAACGGAAGAAGAAACGAATGAAATTGCGTGACATTTGGCCAAAACACGGCAATATTATTTCGTGTTAACTGTTTTTCTGAGTATTTATTATCATAATTCCTTTTTTAAAGTTATGAATAACACACTTTTCTCTTTCTCATTTTTATACATATTCTGTCTAAATTGTAAAAAAAAAAAATATGAATAAAAGTGTAAAATATTAAATTTTTAATTCAAATTTTAATATACTATTTAAGCTTAGGAAAGTAATAATACAAACTAACACTTTTACTGCTATTAGAATTTGCAAAAATAATTATAATTAATGTCAAGAATTTCATAAGTTCGTTTCACTATTAACAGAGAGAGCTATATTATTTTTATTAGTATAAAATATAATAATTTTGCGTGCAAAACTAAAATTTTCTTTAGAAATTCTATAGTGGATTTGAATGACACAGCTATGAAATACTCAAAACCAAATCGCAAATTAACTAGTACAAAGATCGAAGGACAAGAAATAGTCAGAAAGTTTCTATTTATATTTTGCTTGCATATTAATATATATAATTGACTAAATATAGTTAGAGTTTAAAAATATTCATATTTTCTTTCTGCATGAATGAAAGTTGCTCTCACGGAGCAGTCAAATAATAATAAATCATGCTGTCACCCTTTTATCCCTGTGTTTTTTTTTATATAGCTGTAGTCGATAAAAAAATTATATCACATTTATGCACATAGTTTATTCTTAAATTTGCATCTTCGTATTGAAATATTTCTATGAAAAGCACGTAATTTTTCCCGCTTCGCTACCAAGGTTCTGCAGTATTAAAAGGCTGTAAGTAACCAGGTAAAAAAGTGAGTCAAGAAAATCTTTAAGGTATATTTATTCTATCAAAAATAATACAGATCAAGTTTTATAACAATGTAGAGCTGTTACTAACTAGAGTCTTGGATACGGTTTATAATTGAAATTTCTGCTTACCATAATATCAGAAAACTAGATCCGACTAAGTGACGCCATTAAAAGAATTTAACTTTCTTTCTCTGATATTGAGTGCACACCATATTCGGACTCGCGTATTAAATGATTATTATGTGCAAAATATTGTAAATTACAACTAATAATGTGGATTTGTTTCATTTCGGGGAGCTGTTAGTTGAAATAATCCATAGTATTAAGAATATAGAGTTCAAAATTTGCTTCGTTTTACAATGACGGCCTTATAAATGTCAAGAAATCCTGGGATAAAATGTATAATTCTGGATGGTGACTATGTATAGGAGTCTTAAAATTATTAAATATAAATTAAATCTCCATCTTGATTATTTCTAGAAATAATTAAGATTTTATTATACCATGGGATAACAGAATTTTATGTCAGTGAGGATTACTTTAATCAACGACTTCCTGAAGCCAATCAGATCCACATCAATAGTTGAAATATACAATATTATGTACAATCAATTAATACGCAGAATGAGTTTTATCCAGTTATCTGAGTAAATTCTTAGTAATAATTAAAACTTTGCGATATACTTTCTAATACAAAGGGGATTGGTTGTTTAGTATTGCTCACGAGTTTCTTCATGATTACACATTTTGTGAGCAAAATGAAATTCCAGATAAATTAATTTAATTTATTGTTTTAACATTTGTGACTTTTTAAAAAATTATACTGTGTCTTCTTCGTATAATTTGTGGAGTTCATTAGTAAGGAAGTCTAACTTTGAATAAATTCTTATCGTTGTTGAAGGGAGCCGCCGAATACTCCTCTCCAGTATCATCGTGATGAAACGAAATGGAGCATTCTGAGCGAATACTTGTAGAGAAGGTCGTTTTTACAACCACTGTTACAATTGATGTACATCATCTTCCCATTGTATTGAGTTTCGTAAATGTTATTAAAGGACGTGTCATGATTGTGATCAATTAATAGTAAAATAATAATGTAAATAGGGGATATATAATAAGAAAGTAATTTGTTTATCTGTGTTAATGGTTCCAGTATGAATTAGTAAGCAATAGTGATAGCTTCATAGTTATTGCAAAATTTTACATGAAACATGGAAAAAGAGTAGTGAACTAATAGAAAAAAGAAAATTTTCTGAGTTTACAATTCTTTTGCGAAATTTATAATTACTTATCTAATTGTGAAGCAGATTCCAATTTATATACTTGCAAAAAACTTATTTAACATAAAAAGTAAGTGGGATCCTCTTATATATTTTTTTTATTTATCCTACAAGAAAATTATCTCTCTCAATAGATCTTATAACCATTTGTTTTTTTCCTGAAAGTTCTCGTAAAGATGAGAAACAAAACTAAAGTATAAATTTACTTAAAATACGTATTAAAAAAATTCCAAATTTTTTGTTTCTTCGATTCATTTGAAGCTCAAAAAACCTTTTTATTCCAGCGCAGTTTTGAATTATTTGTTCCATTGTTCCCCCCCCTCCCCCCTTTTTTTTGTCATAGTAAACTCCAGCGAAAAGTATCTTCCGTTGGACATATTCGCGTACAGAATACCAACAGATTCAGACATAAGATTTAAAGACATTTAGATCATTTCTATGCTAGTTATTCTGGAGACTTCACTAGAACAGACTGTAAATTCAGAAAATGAAGTTTTCCTGCCTTTTTCTCTGTCTCACTCAATGTGTAGGGTGGCCGCGGTAGCCAATGATCACGGTTGCGGACTCGCGGCTGGCTTTGTTTTAGTCAAGTCAGGAGTTCGACCCATGATGGCATGAAAAATACGCCGTGTAGTGGAGCCGATGCAAGTTAAGTCTGGTCAAGGTTTCAAGTCTTCTCTTTGGAGTTGAGTGGAAGATTGAAGAGTCAAGTGCCCTTGTAACTTAAACGAGGTTCAAAATTACGGGGTCCGTAACCAACAGCCTTTTTGTTGCTTCTCAGTAAGTTAATAAGGAATCTTTCCCTCATTTTGTCTATTCATAACTAGCATGACAAATAAAAGCAATATGGTAGGTTGAATATTTATATGTTTAAAGACTGGATCAGGTATATAGGGTGTTTTGAAACTCATAGGTAAGCGTTTAAGGGACGATAGCAAAACATCTAAACAAACAATTTTCAACCTACATCGCAAAGGCGGAGAACAAGAAGTGAACCGCTAGACGTTGTAGAGGGAAGCGTATAGGAGGCATGGCAACGTACAATAATCAGGAAAAGGCTATGGCTCCTGAAATCCCCTTTATAAATGACCATGTGTAAGAAAACCAGTGCGTTATACATTCTATGGCAAAAACCTGCTTGTTTAGATGCTTTCTAACATTATTTAATTTTTGCTCATGAGTTTCGAAACATACAGTATAAATGTCAGAAAAGGCGAAACTACAGAGTAAATAGAATCATTGCAATTTTGTAAAGGCAGTTAAAGAGTCTCAAATTAAATGGAGAAACGAAATTCTGTAACAAAATGTCCGTGCATTAATCGAACAACACAATGTGAGACATTTCTTGAATTTAAAGTAAGTTGTTAAAAAAGCGTGCATATGTACAAGACTCTATTTTGATCTGATTCATTTTCCATTTCCTTGCATTTGTATGGTAATCAAAATTGAAATGACATTATAATCCTATTTCAAAATGGCAATAATTAATTGATTTTTCATGCACTGTTCATTTACTTAACACTTAGAGCAATACCACAAAATATTCCGACGGACATCAAATTTTTGAACTCTCTCAGGGACGAGGACGAAACTGCTGGCACCACAATCACATAGTTGCGTCCCACCCTCATTGAGGGCTTGAATTAAAAGACTTAACGTGCATCTGTTTTGGAGGCAGCATTATTCATAAATGTATAAATCATTACTTTTCTTAAAACTTAGCTATTTGTGACCTTTACAGTGGAAAAGCGTTAAGAATGCTCATTTCTACTTAAAAGTATAGTTGAAATGGGAGTTTTGTGTTTAATTATCTATTTAATGAATTTGATTAATAAATTCACTTGTTTTTCAAATGAGTCTAATCCTAATAACTAAGGGGACTTTGCCCAAATAGCCAGTAATTTGTTATTTCTTAAATGTCTAGTAATCGTTGTTTGATTATTTTGATAAATATTTACCAAGGATCTGTATTATTAGGCCATGGTATGTATCCAATTCTGAACTACGACGGTTATTCGATAAATTCTTAGAAATTTCAAGAGGATACACTCCTATCGAAAGAGCATTAGTTAGCGTCATGATTCACTAGACAGCTGTCTGAGTCTCAGTTACCAAGCTCAAGATCACGATGCTTTCGCATCAAAACTTTATTTGTTACTTAAGATTTCTTCATAATTACCACCTGAATTATACATTTCTTCAGGTTTCTTGATCCACTAGTGTCATTATAGAACTCAGAAGAGGACTCATGCCTCCATACCACTATTACTTCCATCTACGGCTTCCGAAACCCAGACTCAAAATGAGTAGTTATAGCCTGCCTGCATTACGTTAAAAGGTTTTTGTTATTTATCCAGCCTGTTAAAACAACCAAATAACTAACTACTAGAGTATATGCCTGTAGTACCAAAGATAGTTTGTTTATAAGCATCATGACTCTGGACAACTGTCTAAATCTCAATCATCATATTCTTGACGACGCCTTTCGAGAGCCTAAAAATCTTCATCATAACTTTTCCAGCCACTTCCTTTGTCCTCATTCTTTCTGGAGCAGATTCACCAGAAGCAACCGATTTTGATTTTACTCGATTTCTGGTGATATTGATGAATCCAGGACTCAATGACGACACTCTACGCAAAGACCAACTCACTCGAATTGGTCAGATCCCTGATTTGCATCAGCTCACCAAATTTAACTCACTCTAGTGAATCCATGAAACATATTTCCGTGCTCCTTTTAACAGATGGCAGTACTTTAATAGCAACAATGAAAATGATGCCATCTATTCAGATGTAGTACTTTTAAACCACTCTCACGAGTACGAACAGCAATACGTAAATTGAACGAAGTGCCAACAT
>BMAW01083637.1:0-45489 GCA_019974015.1 Nephila pilipes
GATTTGTTTGTAGCAAACAACATTGCATAAATGTGATGAAGCTGCTGTGTCAAAAACCCATGTATAGTTATCAAAATTCACTTCCTGATTAATACAAGCTTTGTTAATGAAATTAATATAATTTTGATCTTATTACAATTAAATTTCTCATTGGAATTATATGATAATTTTTGTAACTTGAAAACAAGATCTTATTTTACTGATTTTTTAGAATTTATAGACAAATGTATTAGATTTAGAAAAATAAATTTCAGCTTTATGACTGTTACCAATTGCATCTAAAATTTTTCAATGTAGTTTGAGTTGTTTCCCTCAACGTGAAGTTCAGATAACATTTGATCAAATTTAAAATCACTATTATTTTAGCAATAAATAGACTGAACAATACCTGGGAGAAGCTTTCAGGAAGGTATCTTAATTAATTTCAGTGATCATGGTCGCAAGCTTGCGGTCAGTGCTTTTTCTATTGAGTTGTGCGTGGCCACAGTAGCCTAGTGGTCATGGTCGTCAACTCATGTCCAACATTGTTTCCTTCAAGGTGCGAGTTCAAATCCTGCCACTAAAGATCTTCTGTGGAAGGGGCAGTGTTGCATGTTAAATCTTTTGAGGTTCCATGTCTTCCCGTTGGAGAATTGGTTGTCGTACTAGTCGTTGACTAAATTTCCAAATCGTGAAATCCTTTGTAATTAGCCTTCATTTTGCTTCTAAGTATAACGTTAATAAACAATAAATAATGATAAACAATAAAGGCAGTGTTCTTAAACTTTTGCTTTGTATTTATGTATTTGGATGATATGTAAAATTTATTCAAATTTTTAGTTAACAGTTTCTGAGAAATTCACTACTATATAATTATGAAGATAATTTTGGACTTGTGTGTATTTACAAAATTGATAGAAGGCAGCATCCTTACAAACCAATTATAGACACGATGACATCATTTGAACGACTTGTGAAATAGGGTCATTCGCAACACTATCAAAAGATTAATATATTTAGTGAGTAAAAAAAGTTAATACAAGCTTCATTAATAAAATTAATATAATTTTGATCTTTATTACAATTAAATTTCTCTTTGGAATTATATGATAGCTTTTTTTTTTAACTTGAAAACAAGATCTTATTTTACTAATTTCATAGTTAAGGTCTAATACAATCTCAGCCTAACTTCCAAGAAGCCAGCTAGCCAGTCAGTCATCCATCCCAAATCTAATCAGATCTCCTTTATATATATTCGGGAATCTGCATTCGATACCGTCAACTTGACAGTTAAAAATCGGCATCCAATGAAAAACAACTTCATATGACGTAATAGAAAAAAACACCGTCGAATGCAAATTCCCGATTCCATTGCCAGATGCGTGGGATGACGTCATATCGGAAAACGTAATTCCACTTGATTACCGCGATATGACAACAATTGGCCCGCCTCCCACACATCTGGGCGATGTTACAAAAAATTAAACAATTTTCAAATGCAAATATATCAAAATTTAAAAATATACAAAATTCATATTTATGTATATATAAAAAAATAATTTGATATACCTTATACATAGCATTTGAATTGCAACTCCCCAGCAGCATCCATCAAAACAACGCATTCCGCCTTCTTAGTGGATAAAGAGCCACTACGTTGCCCAGATGTCCGCTTCGTTAGATCGAAGCATCGAATTAGATGCTTCGTGAAATGAAACTGGGATTTTACGTCTTTAAATTTTTTAACTATCAATTGTTTAAAAAATTTAATTCTATTTCCTGTTTTATTATTCCGGTAAATGAATTTTTACCACTAAAATTTAAAATTTTTGGGTCATAAGGGATTTCATTTGCCTCACAGTAAGCTTTAGCATCGTTCCTAGATCTCAAACGCATGCTCGTACCCATTATACCATAGTATATATCGACTCTTGATCCATCGGGTCGAGGTACTGCTTTTCGAAACCAATTGATTTCCAACTTGGAGGGAATGGTTGGATCCGAATTACTTTGATCAGAAATTTCCGGTTCCTTATCAATTAATTTAACCTCCTTGGTTATTCCTTTGACCGGTTTTTCTATTTCTGCATCCGTTTCGGTTTCTTCATCATAACCATTTAATATAATTAAATTTTTCCTTACATTTTCTTCCCTACCGTTTAAATTATTTTCATAGATTTTTACATTTATGGTTTCGATAACTTTATTCTTTTCAGGAATTAAAACGCGATATCCTCTGCTACGAAGAGCATATCCTAATAATATTCCTTTTTCAGCATGCATATCTAGCTTTCTACGCTGTTGCTTTGGAATCCCTACAAAAACGGTTGATCCGAAAGTTCTTAAATGTCGTACGGTTGGAACCCTTCCACCATACAATTCAAACGGGGTTTTCTCGGAATGCTTATGCGTTACTCGATTCCAAAAGTAAGTAAAGCATAGCACTGCCTCACCCCAATTTTCCTCTCCTAATTTCGAATCCCTAAGCATAGTTCGTACTGCATCCATTGCTGTTAGATTAAAACATTCAGCAACTCCATTCTGTTCTGGGGTATACTCGTTTGTTCTTTCATGTTTGATACCTTTATCTTCTAAGAACCTTTCAAAATCCCCTAGACAGAATTCCATCCCGTTATCAGTACGAATATTAACAATTTTGTTACCGGTAAATCTTTCGGCTCTATTTTTAAATTTTATAAAACTACTGAAAACTTCCGATTTTTCCCTCAGTAAGTATATACAAACTTTTCTAGAAAAATCATCTATGATAGTTAAAAAAATATCTATTGCCGCCTCTTGATGTAGTTTGGATCGGACCCGCCACATCCAGATGTAAAAGTTCTAAAGGTTTCCGCGATCTAATCTTTCCTATTGGTTTAAATGAAACCCTTTTAGCTTTTCCAATTAAACATGGCTCGCAGTTTAATTATTGATCTTTCAATGCGGGCAATCCTCTAACATTCTTTATAGTCTTCAAAATATAATCCTTATTAATATGACAATATCGTTTATGCCATAATTCAAGACTGTTCTCCGAAGAGATCTGATTTATTTCTTCCCGTTTATAATTACGCTCTTTACCCATTTTCGGATAATCTATCTGCTTATAATTACGCTTTTTACCCATTTTCGGATAATCAGCTAACACATAATAAAGACCATTATTTCTTTTGGCCGAAAATAGCTTTCTTCCCTCTTTAGAAAAAATGTCTATTCGCCCATTCTTCCCTACGAAATAGGATCCACTCGCTTCAATGCGGTGGCCCGCCATCAAATTATGTCGAAGCCTGGGTGAATACAAAACATCGGTTAGAGTAACCGTTTTAGTCCCTCTTTGATTTTTACAATAAAAAGTTACATTCCCCTTACCGAGAACTTCACAGGTCATTCCGTTAATTGCAGCTTTCATTTCTACCCCAGAAGTCTGTTGAAATGTTGTAAACAGATCACGATTACAACAAAAGCAGTAGGAACTTGCAGCGGTATCAAATACCCATGCAGTATTGTCAGTATTTGTTCCCAAACTGGCTTCTGCCAAAAAACTAACATTGGGGTTAGCTCTTACCTTAGCCTGATTCCTAATCTTAATCCTACAGTTTCTAACAAAATGGCCCATTTTCCCACAATTAAAACACTTTACATTTGGTTTATTATTGGGATTTTCTGGCTGACTATTTAAATTCCCCTTTTGCTGATCTTTACTTTTATCTTTACTTTTAATAAAATTAGGTTTCACACTAATACCTTCCATAGCATGTTCAAAATTGCTACTTACATTATCCTGTTTACAAAACAGTTTTAGCCGGGCTTCCTCTGACAACAATTCATTCAAAACATTTTCAAAGGTAAACTTAGAGTCCTCGAAACGATAAATTAATTGGACAATCCCTCTGTATTGCTCAGGTAGTCGTCTAATCAATTGGAATGGCTTCAACCAATCCGAAATTGGTCGACCGGTTTCGGACAACTGCTGTATGATAGTCCTCAATCTCGCACCATATAGGTTGATTCCTTCTCCGGGATTGAGATGGCAGCTGAAAAACGCATCTGTTAGCTCCACAATTCTGGCTCTTGAACTTGGCTCGAAATGTGTCTTGATCTTCTCCCATGCATCTCTTGGGTCTTCCATGCCGCTAAGTAGCGGGCGAAACTCCTGTACATTTAGGTAGATGAGGGAGTAAACTCGTATCTTCTTTGCTGCACATTCTGGATCTTCTTTGACTTCTTTCTTGGCGGAGGCATCGACATCGCTAGACTTGTGCTGAACAACAAACTGCCATAGATCCTTTTCCATTGACAGAACCTTGACGTCCTCTTTCCACGTGGCATAATTGGATGCGTTCAAAGCATCAATCTGATACGTCAGCAAAGCCATGATATTCGTTATTGATTCCAAACTTTACTCTGTTAATGTGGCTTTATTATTTTAAAAAATAATTTAAATGCAGGCGCTCGGATTCTTGCCTGGGCCCATAACCAATTGTTGGCCTTCCTCAAAAGTAGGACTTTGATAATTTAATTTAATATATAATGCCACATCAACAGAGAAAGACAAATTCTAATATTTTAAAATCTATATTTATTTACACTATTATATTTACATTATTTACAATACATTATCAGCCAAAATCTCTATTATCATAGTTACGGTCTAATACAATCACAGCCTAACTTCCAAGAAGCCAGCTAGTCAGTCATCCATCTCAAATCTAATCAGATCTCCTTTATATATATTCGGGAATCTGCATTCGATACCGTCAACTTGACAGTTAAAACTTGGCATCCAATGAAAAACAACTTCATCTGACGTAATAGAAAAAAACACCGTCGAATGCAAATTCCCGATTCCATTGCCAGATGCGTGGGATGACGTCATATCGGAAAACGTAATTCCACTTGATTACCGCGATATGACAACATTCCACAGGTCTACCCGAGCGTTCCGCGTCATTTGTGTCGGTACGACCACGTTTAAACTCGGCAAACCACCGACAAATCGTTGCTTTTGATGGACAAGAGTCCGGGTAACATTTTTCAATCCATTGTTTTGCTTGCACGGTGTTTTTACCCATTAAAAAACAATGTTTTATCAGAACACGAAACTCGTTTTTTTTCCATTTTTTAAACAAACTACAAAACGACTTTACTCCAACCTCGATAACTCAGCTGTTTCTGGTCTGATCGACTTAAAATTTTAACACGTTTCAAGCAAAGGTTAGTACTCTAGAAAGACCCGGTTACTGGTTTACTACGAGCGCCATCTCTGGGTTAGTCTTGGGAGTTATTGATTGATGTGTTAAGTAATATTAGAGTTAATAAGTAATGACATTACTAATAATCATTCAAATTTGTATAAATTCTGAGTCATATTTTAAGCTTGTCTTATAAAATTTTCATCAAATGATGCTTTATATGAACTGCGTATAAATAATGGTAGTGTATTTGGATAATGATTCTGAAATCTCTAAATCAGAACATTGGTTGAACATAACCCAGATTCTTTGACATGGAAACAACAGTAAATTTGTAATTAAGATATATGTCTAAAGAATGAATTTATGGTTTCCAGTCAAAGAATATGGGCTTTAACTTTTTATTAGATTTTATTAAATTTGGTTCTGAAATAAATTCTTAAAATATTTTTGACTGAAATGATTGCAAAATATATATCATTTTTTGATATTTCAGGTGCTATGGAAGTTGAGTCACAGCAATCTAAATATCATCCAAAATTATTAAGGAATCAATATGGAGCTTACCCTGTTTGGATGAATCGAAGAGCAATTAAGAAACATAAGGCAAAACTGAACCGCATCCAAAAAAAAAAAGGAAAAAAGAATTTTAAAAAAAAATAGCAAATCAATTGTAATTTATGAATTAAAAATTTTGTATAATTATGATAATTTTTGTTTCTTAATTTCATCTGTATATTGTTCATGTACTTCACTCTTTATATTCATTTAATCAAGAATCTGTGTTTTTGGTTTAAGGACAAATTTACAGTAATCTTCTTTTTTTTTTTTTTTGAAGCTATTTTAATTTACATATGGGAGTCACTCAACTGACTTCGAATCAGAAGGTATTAAAATCTCACACAAGAAGATTGGCAACTACAAACTTTAAAAAGAATAAATATATATTAGCAGTATTAAAAACATTTTTAAAAGTTTAAATCGAGGAAAACATAAGCTAACAAAATGGTAAGCAATCACATGTCACCCCATGTATTTCATTATTCAATGCTAGACTGCTGAGTGCACAAAAAATGTAACAACATATATTAAGGTCATATTAAATCTTAAAATTATATACAGTTGTCAAAAAAAAAAAATAATAATAAGACATCCTTGATAACTTATAAAAATCTCATCACAGCTTGACTGAATTAAACATTTAACTGCCTAAAGGGAACCAAATTACTGTGTTAATTGAATTTTTAATCAAATGAACAAAGTTTATTCATAACTAAAAGTCCATTATTGCGAGTCCTTAAATTAGATTTGAATTTGGCAAAGAAGAGATTGAAGGATGAAAAAAAGCAAAATGTCTTATGAAAAAGGTCCATTAAAGATTGAGATTTTGAAATTTGAGGAAAAAGATTTTATTCACGAATTAAAAGAATACTTAAATAATTATTGGCTTATTACATAGTAATAATATACTTGTAAAAATAAAAATTGGATGATTTTTTCAATTAAAACGAATTGATGAATATGAAGTATTATATTTGCATTTAAAACTTCTTTGTTGTACTATTTAAGTTGAATGTTTCAAAACGAAAATTTTCTCTGGGTAAAAACTAATGTTTTATTGTTATACATTGCTAATAAGAATTTGGGGAACAAGTAAAGAAGTTTGGAAAACTATGAGAGACAGTCAAGCATAGGCATAAAACGAAGAGTACATATGTAACTAAACACAATACAGAAAACTTTTAGGGAGCTTTTAATTCTTTGAAATGATGAAAAGAACACAAAAAAAGATGCTCTAGGGTAGTTTCCTAATACTTAGTAATTCAAATTATATTAATTTGATTAATTTATTTAATAAAATGAAAAAAAGAAACAAATTCAAAATTTGGAAATAAGTATAACCATTTTAATAAATTTTTTAAGCTTCAACAAAATAATATCACAACCAACACCTTTTAGTGTAATAATGAAAACTTACAGTTAAAATTTCCTTCTCATTAATTTAATTAGTATGTGGCAGCTGGTAATTTTTCTTGGATATTTTAACTAATTCAAGCTTGAGTTGGGCACCAATACTTTAAAAGAACTTACTTCATTCATATAGTTATATTTACAGATTTAAAGGGGAATTATAGCTATCAGACATTACTTCGTATGGATATGCAATCTAACACCTCGTAAGTCTAGCTTACAAAACTATAGAGTAGTGATTTCCTTCATGGTTTTCTCCATTCTGGGTTTAAGATCCCCTTTAGCAGCGTGGCCGTGGTAGCCTAGTGGCCATGGTTTCGGATTCGTGGCCGGCGGTTTTCGTTCAGCCGTGGGTTCGATCCTTGGCTGCCAAGGGGCCGCGGTAGCCAGGTCAAGGTCTACTCGACTGAACGAAAATCGCTGCCGGCGATTTTCGTTCAGTCGCGGGTTCGATCCTTAGCCGCCAAAGACCCGCCGTGTAGCCGGGGCTGATGCACGTTAAATCTGTTCGGGGCCCAAAGTCCTCCCGTTGGCGTGGTGTGAATGTTAGGAGAGGGGGATGCCGTCGTCGTCACTTGACTGTTGTTCAAAATTATGAGGTTCGTCGTCAATAGCTCTCGTGTTGCTTCTAGTGCAACGTTAATAAAAACAAAATTAAAAAATTCAAAGTTACTGTACGGATGTAAAGCCAGCCAGCAATTCTAGAGAGGAGCGGCTTTTGGGGTGGAGGCTGTCCTCTGCGAATGCCCTTAGAGAACAATTCAGATTTCCAAAGCTGTGGGGAGGAAGTAAACGATCAAAAGATTGTCTTACTTTTTATTTTATTTATTGTCTTACTTTTATTACAGATAATTTATCAAGAAATCTCTGTCCTGAGAGCAACGAAAAATGTTCAAATGTGGCTACGAAATAAATGTGCTCCGACAGTCTTGTTCGTTAAAACTATAACATACTTTATGTCAACTCTAAATCCTTAGTCCATAGAAGAGTTTAAGAAATATAAGATAATATACCGATTTTGGAAAAGAAAAATAATAATAGTCGACTATACTGACAAGAGATACATTACAGCCATAGGGAGAAAAGATATTGGACATTATAGGATTTTCTTTATGATCCTCTTAGAAACGGAGTTTATACCGCAAGTGGGAGAGTGACGATGGAAACCATACCGATAGCATTTGGTTCTCCCAAGATCCAAAAGTTCTGAAAGAGATTCACGACAATCAAAGTGGAAGACATTTCGGTGTGATGAAGACATAAAACAAGGTTAGAGAATGATTCTATTGGGATAGCGTGAGTATAATGTGGAGAAATGATGCAACAACTGTCAAGCATGTGGTGACTGAAAAGGACTTAAAACAAAAACCACAGCAAAAGTACAACGTTATAACGTAGGAGTTCCTTCCTTTTAAATCCTGGGGCCATTTCCAATGACAGAGAGCAATCGATATATACACATTATTATGGATTATATCATAAAATGGCCAAAAACTATGCCAACACCAGGTCAAGAAGCGTCAACAATTGCTGACGTTTCGATGAAATATTAGATATCATGATACAGTTTTCATCGTACATTCCCACCAAGGAACGAATTGCATCTGAAATTTGTTCAAGGAATTCTGCGATATTTTACATATTCAGAACCTTTGATCAATTGCTTTACGCTCACAGTCTTAAGTACTGTTTTGAGAGATTCAGCAGAATTATTTTGAATCACATGTGCATGTACGTCTCTAGAAATCAAACTCTTTAGGATTTATATATTTCTTTACTTCTCATGTCCTTCCGAAGTGGTACGCATGAGGCGACTGCTAATAACTTTCCGAGAGACAGTAGGGTCGAAGTCTTCGTTTACCGAGTGATCTCTTAAGGAGACCAAATAATATACCTAACTATATTTTTGCTGTTCAGACACGTTTGGAGATTGCCTATCGTTCCCCAAAATCAACATTTTGAGCGACCGGATGAAGAGCCGTTCTGATACAAGTGCTACAAACTCTCGTTTTGTAGAAGAAGACTGTGTTTGGCTTTCAACCCGATAAGACGTCGTGGGTTCAGTCCGAAGTTGTAGTATCATTATGAGGGCTCGCATACCATTATTAATATTTCACATGATTTTGTTCGGATTCAGAAATCGCCAACATCTAAGTCAAAGGTTATACATATCGATCGAATAACACCGTGCTGGGAATGCACTGAGGACAATTCCTCTCGAGAAGAACGTTGCCCAGGAAGTGCAGTTTTTCGTGAGGGGGAGCAGAGTGACGTGAAAGTTGGACATGTTTGCCTTCACTGTATAGAGTTCACTCTGACCAAAAAGATCATTTTACAGACAATATAAAAATGTAAATAAATAATGTTGTATAGTTAGTTGTGAGACGGCGACAAAATTAGATATTCGGCTCGTTTCTTGAGGGTTGGATATCAAAATTAAAAATTGCAACAATTGTCTAAATAATTATGGATCAAATTCAAAAAAAAAAAAAAAACACCGCAACGTAAAGATAATTTTTGTAATTGTTAGCAAGATTGAATTTTCCCGATTGAGATAAATGATAAACTAGATGCCTAAGAAGAAGTTAAAGATGCAGATAGAAAGAATCCATCAAATAAATACATGAAAAAAAAGTATTCCAATAATGAAAAAAATAAGCATCAAAATTTGGACCTGATAAAGTCTTATATTTAATTGCTTGCTATGTAGTGACGTCCCTCCCCTTCAGCACATTCTGCAATTCTTGCCTTCACCCTAATTGTTTTTGAATTTTTTGGGTTTAAGTTGATTTCTGTATAATCTCACCTTCGATGGTCAAAACTCCCTCTTTTATGGCAGAATTAGATGAAGGTCGCATTCTAACTTTAAAGTCACGGGAATCGGAAGGATTTCTACTTTCCATACGATAACCACGAATGTAAATTACGGAATTTCGACCGTAAAATCTCATATGTATTGTCGCATGTTGCGATCTCCAGGATTATTAAGAATGTAATGATCCATTAAGAGGTCTCCGTAGCTTAACAGACGACTCTCACTGCTTTTTTTTTTTTCGCCTCTTTAGGTACATGCTCATCCATAGATTATATCTTTAGTGCCATGAGTGTATAATTAAATACAAATTTTGAATTTACCTTCGTTTCGTTTTTGTGAACAATACACATTACATGACCACGCTCACTCTTTCTTTCATTCGGAGTTAGAATCTACCCACTATACATTAATTTGCTATTAATGCATAGTGGAATACGATAATTGCTATTAATGTACATTAGGAAAGTCCGTTCTTGTAATGCAGTAACTAGATCGCACTTTTTGTGTGAATTATCCCTGTCCACCAATGCTATGATTCGAACAAAGTTTGTCTCCGTGACTAAATTCGATAAATTAAGCACGTTTAATGAAGTAAATATTTTTTTTAACAAATCAATCTCATTAACATCTCAAAATTCATTCATAATTCAGTGTATGAAACATCATTTTTCATTAACTTTGTTTGAAAACGCCGTATCACGTTAATTTTGTTTCATAAATATTATATTTAAGTTTCCATTATGATGTTTATGTGTACTGCAATAAATTACATTAATCTAAATGAACATTAAATGACGCTTGTACAAAATCGTGTTATCTTGTAACTTGTTTATAAATGTAAAATGGACTTCTTATCTATCTAAAATCCAAATAACTTTTTAACAGGATGAAATCATAATATTTGAGCTTGAAGATTTTCATTTAAATCAATCAAGAGTTTGAAATTGTTAAAAATAATCCAGATATTTTTAATTTTTTAAAAATACTTGTATCCTTGCTTCAAGAGCCTTTGCAACCATTTTCGGTAATAGCTCATATTTTACATACAGATGGTGCTATATATATCAATGTAGTGTTATAATGAAGTGATTGTTTATTAACATCGCACTGAGAAGCAACACGAAGGCTAACAGCGACAGGCGTCGTAATTGTCAGCCTCAATCAAGTAACGAGGAACACTTTAGCTGGCACCGTTCTCTCCTATTTTCCACACCGCCCCAACGGAAGGACTTTGAGACTCGACAGATTTGATGTGCATCAGCCCCGGCTCCATGACAAGTCTTTATTGGTATCAGGGCTCGAACCCACAGTTTGACGAAAACCGTCATCCACGACCATGACCACTAGTCTACCGTGGCTACAGAGCAGTAATAAAGAGTTTAAGGCAAAATGAAAATGAAACATGCATAAATATACATTTCGAATGTCCTATTTTAAGGGTAACAATATTTAATTATACGAAAATAAAATCTTAATTTACTTCACAAATGTAGTCCTTTTTCATGAATAATATTGAGAGATTCGCTACTAAGAATAAAAGCAACAGTCTTGTATATATAATTCCCTTGACTAATATCACGATATTTGACCCCTCATGGAACTCATTTTCTTCAAATGAGTACTGATATCGCGCACCCGCGGGACTACAATGATCTGTTTCCCCCTTTTCGTCCAGGCCACAGATAAATCATTGTACTGGCAGTTGGTCCACCATCCCGCATGTTTACCATATGCGGCGTTCCGTAAAGAGAAAAGTGGCATTCTGGGGATACGTTTTGCTTTCTTTTGGCCAATCTTCGCTGTAGACGGGTGGCAGGAGTGAGCTCGCTTATGTCAATCGTCTGACAATAACTTCGGGTGGGTTCTTCTCGAACCTGAAAGATTTTGCTAAAAGGTTATTATTGCAGTTAGAGGTACTTGGGGGGGGGGACTGAAGAGTCTTCCTTGAAAAGCTGGAAGTGCCACTTCTTGAGTGAGTGAGTGACTGTAGGGTTTAATGGCGCAAGAGCCAAAGTAGGCTATGCTGCGCCAAACATTCGTTAAAATCAATTCAAAAATATTTTAAAAACATAAAAATTTTATGCATTTATGAAACAGGATAAAAAGGTAAAATTTCAAATTTGGTGTAAAAGGCCAATATGACGTAAAAAGGCAAATAAATTATGGTGGGGTTTTCATGCTGTCAATTTACTTTATTGACAGCTCAGATACAAAACAAATCTACAGAACAATTCAAATAGAAATCTATCCTATCTCTTCCCCCTCATTCCTCGCTTCTACCATTCTTCTCTTTTTGACGTTGACGTTGAAATTCAATGGGCGCGCGGAGCGCTCCACCAGCCCAAATCTGGCATTTAAATGATACATTGGGATGATGGATTTTTCATGTTGAAGATGTGCTTCCTAGGTTGAAGTGTCGAAAATATCTTGATATTCTATTCCAGGGTCTTTGAGAAATAGTAGGATGAAGTTGGAAGAAGTATTGCACCATCTATTGGAAGTGGAAGGAACTTCAGTGGAAATGAAGAACCGAGAGTCGAAGAAAAGCTGAGCTGAGAGATTGAAGAGGAGATCTTGCTTTTGGATTGGTTGACTGGTGAGTAGATGCGATGCTGCTATTGGCTGCCAGCGATTGTGTGTAAATTACTATATATGTGATGGGTGGAGTTTGTTAATGATTGTTTGGTGAATGTGAATATTAAGAGCTAAAATTAAGTTTAAGGTGGGTTGTAATCTAATAGAATTTTTCTGGGTCTTTTCGTATTTGGGTGTAGTTGATAATCTTCTAGATTTTGAATATTTCTGTTATTAATATTTGAAAGTGAATTAAAGAAATTTGCGGCAAGTTTTTGAACATGTTGTTTAAAGGAAGTTATTTGCAGTGCTTTATAAATGTTTTTGTTTTTCATGTACATGGAGGCTCTGACGATCATCCTGATAGTAGAGCTTTGGGATATTTCTAATATGTTGAGGTTTGATTTTGCACAATATGCCCATATTGGGCTGGCATAGCTGATGATTGGACGCATGGTAGCTGTAAATATAAGTAATTTGTTTTGTAGGTTCATTTTTGATTTTCTGTTAATGAGGGGGTAAACTTTGTGGAATAATTTACGGAATTTTTCTCTTGTGTTTAGGATATGTTTTTTCCAGGTCAAATGTTTATCGAAAGTAAGGCCTAAATATTTTGCGTGCGTGTCCCATGGGATTTGTTTTTGAAAAAAGGTGGGTGGGTGGGTTTAATTTTACCATTCTTCTCTTTGAAAGCTTACACTATATATACACATATCAGTCTTAATTTGCATGATTCCGTTCTCTTCTTCGGAGGAAGTCCTCTGATACAAATAACTGTTGAGGAGTGCAAAATCCCCCAAGAGGACTATCAGTGACAAAGCCTTTGATAGACCCTTCACAGCTTTAATAAGTGAAGCCTAATACTTGAGCATGACCTAATGTTCCAATGCAAAGGGCAAAGGTAAAGTTAATTCGTCTTTAAATTGGGCACACACGTTTTCTTTATATCTTTTGTCAGGGTGAGATAGCTCCATAGCGTCCTCCTTGCCGTTTCCCGTACGCCGTTCATCACATTTAAATTATATGTCCGGAATTTTATCAATATTGGTGAACTTTTTCTAAATAATTTGTTCTACAATTTTCTGATTTGGTGATGGAAGCCCCCACCACAATTTATTAGCTTTTTATACGAAATTAGATTTCTGAATCCTATTTAACCCTTTTTATATTTATCAGTGATATAACTAATATTTTCCAATCTTTTTTTAATCACCAATTATTTTTAATAATCGTTAACTCATCAGTTTTTATTCAAATTAATCTTTTTTTTTTTATTTTGAAAAAATATATATAACTTGTACTGTTATAAACAATAGTTTGGAGTAGATTTGTCAGATTTGGCTCCTGCGCCATAAAGATACAATCAACAAATCTGTCATATATAATTTTATTTTTATTCGCTATAACTATATATTGCTTACATTTCGGGATTCTCATTTGAATAATTCAGAATTGTAGGTATTCATCAAGTTTTGAGAACTCAGTCGCATGAGATCTAACAAACATTCTTATCCCATTTCTCGTTCGAAAGCGCAGAGATTGAGGAGAGCAAAGAAAATTATTAAGATATTCCTTTCTAAAATTCAAATTTCAGAAAACGTATCAGGAATTTCTTCAAAAAATGTAATTGCCTTAAACAAGTAAAATATGTTGAGTTATTTCAATTCTAGTAACATTTAAGGAGTTTTATTGATTTAAATATGTTTCATATGTTCATTATTTTTTAGAAATTATTTGATTAAATTATTTTATTTTATTAAGGCATGTTTGAAAAGCAATTTCTAAAACTGTTTGATATCTGGAATAAACAGTTCTATGTCATCTATATTCATATTTATAAGTTCATATACGTGCAGTAAAATCATTAATCAAGATTAGAAAAACATTAAATATAAATAAATATAAATACATAAAATATATCTGTACAAAATACATTCGTCTTAAATATAGGAGAAACATGAGTATGAATATTTTTATTGTTCAGAATTGAGGATATTAATTTAAACTGCAAAAAAAAAAAAAAAAAAAAAAAAAGCTCTGTTTCGACGGAATTTGAATTTAACGACCATTCTTAAATATGAAACGGTTATTAATTACTAATATTTTCCTGTTTTGGAATTTTTTTCTTTTTTCAATTCATTAAAAATGAATTACTATTAAAATACTGTAATCATATTCATCGTTTTAAGCAAAATAACAGCGATGCGCGCACCCCCACCTCCCCATATATATATATATATATATATATAATATCATAATGTTTTTCCTCTCGTTTTGAATAAAAATAGTTTTTTTTTTATCAATCCCATAAGACTTTAGTGGATAATAAAAATTTTCCAAGGGACTAATAATTGTTCTGATCATAAAGAATACATATAATATGAATATATACTTTAAAAAATGAAACAGAAGAGGAAAGAAGAGAGATGTCTGAAGTTCTTGATAATATACTATTTGTTCCTACCTGGTATGTTACAGATACAAATAGCATCTGAAATTATTAATGTAGAATATCAAGAACCTGTCAATATTCCTTCTGAATTTTTTGAAAAAAAGGTATGTATACTGTCAGAATCATTGCTTTTGCAGTTATTTATATGAAAAAAAATGTTATTTGGCAATACTCTTTTGGATCCAATTTGCAACATTTTTTTGTAAGTAAAATTTTTTAAGAAATTAGTGTTGCTTGAAAAATATTTTACTTTTAATAATGGAATTGCTGCCTTTTGACAATTTTCTGAAGATTTATATTTAAAACGGGCTTTTAAAAACATGTATAAGCTATTTAAATTAGTTTATGATATATTTTTCAGATTTTTAATTAGTACGAAGGTATATATACAGTGGTGGATCTTGAAAAAAATGAGAAGGGGGAACACAAATAACAGGTGAGGGGTTTAAACTTGTTGTTTTTCTAAGATAACTATGATGCAAGATTTAACTGTGTTTATTTATTTCATTTATTATTCATGCTTCCTTAATCCTTAATCTAAAAATAAACTAAATACTAAATTCAAGAATCAAATTCAAATTGAAAACTAAAAACATATAGTACGATAGATAATTCGGTCCTGTGCTAGTTGGTTGGTTGGGTCTTATGGGATGTGGGGCAACAAAAGCGATCATTCCTCATTTAACATGTTAACTTCCCTACTTAAAGCCCACCTCTAGAGGGCGTTCATTTGTAAAGGGAAGAGTGTTTGATGTCACACGATCCCCTCAGACGGGACCTGACCGAATCTCCGAGAGGAGCTGTTGTAAACGAGCGGTAGTAAGGAGTGTAAATAAATTGTTGTTGTTATACAACCTGATGTGTTTTTGTCTTAGGACAACTGTGAACTGTAATCTAATGATTATTAACTAAGTTAACAAAAAGTATAAGTAAAGGAAATGCATGTGTAAATATGACACACAAAAAGAATTTTAATAAGCATGTGACATTGGGCTATTAGCGGTTTCTCTTCACTAACTTTGTGGACTTTCAATTGAGATTGATTGCTTTCACTAAACAACCTTTGCCCAACCAAAAATGAAACGTGATGAAGAATATTAATAGGTAAAGCAGTTAGGAATGAAGTGAAACGGTTAAATTGAGAATTATATAAACTCCATCTGAAGGAGTAGAGTATACGAAGAAGGATCAGAGAGGCGTTGTAGTGAGAGGAGGTGAAGTCTAAGAGCTATATAAGAGAAAGGTGAATTTACAAATTAGTATTGAGGTCCGAGTATAGATTACTCGGTTAGAGATTTGTTCTAGTATTTTCAGCAGTTGTTCCAGATCCGGAGTTGCAGTTGATAAAAGATATTGGTAAGAAGCTGTTAGATTATTATTGGGGGTTGAGTTAAAGCGTTAGTAAACTTAACCTGGAGAGCACAATTATTGGTGTCATAATAGATATATATTAATAAATTGTGAAAGTTGTTTTGGTGGTTCTGTAATTATTGGTGTCGTAGTATTTAATATTTGAAATTAGTGATGGCACAAGATAACGCCCGGAACAATCGGGTGTTACACTGCACCCAACCGTTCCCACCTCTGGAGTAGGAGCGGCCGTGTTTCCCGTTGAGTTTTTCGATGGTTCTGGGAATGTCAATGACTTTTTGACTAGCTTGGACGATAACATAAGTTTTTATAACATACCGGAGGCCCTTCAACCAGCATATTTGAGGAATCATCTCACAGGTCGTGCTCGTGAGTGGTACTCGGTAATAGGTGAAAATTTAGTTAGAGGTAGAGATGGGTGTATCGATAATTTATAACAAGCCCTACAGCGTACTTTGCCTGCAGTGAGAGACCGCACGGAATTAGAGGCAGAATATTATGGGTCTAAGCAAAGATCTAGTCAGTCGCCAACAGCATTTATTTTGCGAATGCTTAAAGTTGCTCAGTTGCTGAATTTTGTGGTTACGGAGGCGTCAATATTGCAACACATAATGAGCCGCTTGGCTCCAAATGTGCTGGACTACGTTGAGCTTAGGAATCCCACTACTAAAGCCCAACTCTTGAAGTACCGACAACATACGAGTCGCGTCATGCATCTTATAACCCACCTCATAGACAGGAGAAATACCAACGCGCAGGGTATCAGCAGGGTAATAGTAGACCGAATTTTGATAGAAGGCGTTCTCCAGATAGAATACAGGATAGGAGGCCGCAATATAATAATGGATATCGCCAGCAAGGAAGCAGGTATCCACCTTCAAGGTCAAGGCAACAAAACTACAGGAGGTTAAACTAATAGGCGATCGAATAGAGGGAGGTCCTCGATCACGTGCATGGCAAAATCCTCCAGTTATGGCTAACACCATGAAAGTAAGACCCATAGATATTCCTCATATACCCGTTATACTGCATGATACATTTATAACAGCATTATGTGACACGGGAGATCAACCTCCGGTAGCATCACGACCTTATCGCTATGATAGAGTCAAGGAAAGCATAATAGAACTTCACATTGAAAGAATGTTGGAGGAAGGAACTGCTATCCCCATTCAATCACCATATGCTTCCCTTGTGGTGTTATGTAGAAAGAAAAATGACAAACCGGTCGATTCCCCTGACGCGTATAGGTTCGCAATAGACTATAGGAAACTGAACGCTATCACTAGGTACCCTAAGTACCCATTGCCAATAATCGATGATCTGTTAATGAATATCCGGCAAAACTGTATAATGTCTACGCTAGACCTCAAGTCTGGGTACTTTCAGTTGGCTATCAATCCCCCGTACATACCCAAGACGGCGTTTGTCACAAAAAAAAGGGATGTACGCCTTCAAAAGGATGCCTTTCGGATTATCAGGGAGTGCACCCACGTTTCAGCGAGCGATGGACATCATATTAAAACCGGTAGTCGGAAAGTTCGTGTATGTTTATATGGATGATGTTATAATTACATCAGGTCGTTTGATGATCATGTCCATCACCTGGAGATAGTTTTTCAGTTGTTACGGGACGCTGGGTTGACTTTAAATGCGGAGAAATGTCATTTTGGGCAAGAAGAATTGAAATATCTAGGAGTGATCATAAATAAGAATGGGGTGCACACTGATCCTAACAAAATTAAAGCTGTTCTTTACATACCCGCACCGAAAAATGCACGACAGGTTTCGAGATTTTTAGGGATGACGGGATGGTACCAAAAGTTTATCAGGGGATACTCCGAACTGTGTGAACCATTGTACGCACTTAAGCGTAAAAAGGTCAAATTTCAATGGACTCCTGAGGCTCAAAAGGCCTTTGACACGCTAAAAGGAGCGTTGACTTCTGCGCCAGTTTTACAGTTGCCTAATTTAAATGACCCGTTTGAATTGCACACCGATGCTAGCTCAGTAGGAGTAGGTGCTGTTTTGATGCAGGGTGAAAGGCCCATAGCATATGCTTCGAGAACGCTAAATAGGGCAGAAAGAAACTATTCCATAACGGAAAGGGAATGTTTGGCAGTGATTTGGGTTTTACAGAAGTTTCGGTCGTACTTAAGGCATTGTCCAACAAAAGTGGTAACGGACCATGCAGCGCTGACTAAGTTAACAAACGGAAAAAATCTTTCAAGTAGGATGATAAGATGGGCATTAAAGCTGGCCGAATATAACATAGAATGGGAACATAGGCCGGGAAAACAGAATGTGGTGGCCGATATGTTATCTAGGCAACCCTTTGAAGGACAGGCACTGGAGAGTGTCTCTTGCGCCATTATCAATTCGCTAGCATTAACGTCGAGAGAACAGCTGAAAAGTGAACAGAGGCAGGACTCGGAGTTGGGTCATATTTATCGATATTTGGATAACCCGGAGGATTCGGCAATAAACTCAGGAATATGTGAAAATTGGTCCCAAGACTTTAAACTAATTGATGGAATTCTTTCTATACAAAACTGCTAACTTCTAAACACGAACTACGAGCTTATATTCCGCAAACTTTGCGTGAATCTGTATTGAAAGAGTTCCATGATAACCCATTGGCGGGTCATTTTGGCATAAGAAAAACTTATGCCAGAATAAAAGAATCGTGCTACTTTCCTAAAATGAGGAAAATCGTAAGCGAATATGTTTCAACGTGCGACATATGTCAGCGCTATAATTATAAAAACGCGTTTCCAGCTGGACAATTAATTTCTGTAAAAACGACGTACCGAAATGAACAAATTTCTTTAGATTTGCTAGGACCATACCCAGCCTCGAATCCCGAAAGGCATCGTTTTCTTTTAGTAATCGTCGATAATTTTTCTAAATGGGTCGAATTAATTCCTTTACGAAAAGCGGCCACTGCCCTTTTTAAAAGTTATATATCTAGATATGGAGCTCCAATTAAAGTAGTCAGTGACAACGGACCCCAATTCATTTCTGAAATATTTGAGGAACTATGTCGCACCTTGAACATCGAGCACATAAAAATTACGGCTTATAGGCCGCAGGCTAATGCTTCGGAAAGAGTCAATAGAAATATTGTGCAGATGATTGCCAGTTACGTGCAATCGAACCACACTTATTGGAACCAATTTCTGCAACAGTTTGTCTATGCAATTAGAACGGAGGTGCATGAAACAACAGGAAAGACTCCAGCCGAACTGTTTTTAAAGCGTAAATTGATAACGCCCTTCCAAAAACTGGTACAAGTCCCCGAGCATGGAGACATGGTATGCAGGGATATTGAAAAACTCTTGCAGAGGTTCAGCAAAGAACGGAGATGCAGCAAAATAGACAGGCTCGGTACTACAACAAGAGAAGAAGGGAATGGACAGTTGGTGTAAATGATCTTGTATTAGTGGAAACGCATCCAATTAGTTCAGCAATTCAGAAGAGGGTAGCGAAATTTCAGACCAAATTCGAAGGACCCTTCAAAGTGGTTCGAGTGATACAAAACAATGTAGTGATTCTAAAGCATGGGAGGGAGACCACGGTCAATATTGACCAAGTTAAACTCTACCACCAAAGAAAAGGCAATAGAAAGGGGGAGTTGATTGAACAAAGTGTCTATAGGGAGGATCGAGAAACACAGTCAGGACATAGCAGGCAGGATAGATATGAGGAGAGCCCAGAACCTCAATCAGTTAGACGTAAGGGTAATTCGAGGATAGACCGCGGAGTGCCACAAACGAAGCGGAAGACCTCAGTTGAGAGTAATGGGAGTGGGACGCAAAAAAAGCGTTTCTTAAAGAAAGCGATAGGTCCCAGCCGGCAGGGAAGCAGATACAGGGATAGGCCAGGCAAACGGCAATTATCTAAGAATTCAACCTCCTCTCTAAACTCTCCGCCTCCAAAAAGGAAAATGCCCTTAAGGTTGGACACGAGACGGAAAAGGCAGCCAACGTCATCCTTGCATAATTCCAGGCCAGCCAAGCGTTCTCCAGTGCAGTTGAGAGGAAGACAAGAAGATACGGCAATACGAGAGGAACAGTCAGAAGGAGCCACCTACATCCGACAGAGGGAAGAGAACCTTGCCACAAGACGAGAGCAGACCACAAGGAGTCCTTACAATCTTCGCAGCAGGAACAGGCATCGAGGAGGGGCATCCGATATTTCAGCAGAGGAACGAGCCTTTATAGAAAAAATGTGGAATGGAAAAGCGATTCAACTGCCCAAGAGCCTAGTAGGGGAAGTAGCTTCACGCCAAAGCTGAATCGGATCCGAGATTTCTTGAATAGCAAATATCAGGTTGTATTATTCCTTGTTATTACATTTGATTTGAGGACATGATATTGTTGAGACAACAAGTCTTTAATTTTTACGGCTTCAGTTCCAATGCGGCAAACGGCATTGGATCTTACTCTACTAAGAGCTGAGAACTTTAATGGAAGGTTTGAATTTAGTTAATTGTAAATCACCAAGTTGGTGATCTTTCCCGATGGAAAGTATTTTTTTGTTATAAAGATTGGAACTTTTTTTTTTTAAATTGTAAACATTTGTTAAAAGTATAACACTTGTTTATTCATTGACTTGTTTTTTTAAGAGTAGATGTCTGGTTATTTTGCATGAATTATGTATAATCATTTCATAACTGTATTTATGTTATACATCTGGTCACAGCGTGGCGTAATTAGGGAACGCGACTAATATTAACATTTAGCGCTGCGTAAGTTCGCATTTTTTTGCATTGTTCTGTCTCTTGACCAGATCGCGTCATTCATCAAATTCTTGAATTTCGTGTGGAAAATTGTGTATATTAATATGAATGATGTTTACTAATGTTTAAATTTTTACAAAAGGATGTACAAGACAATCCATTTCAGGGTAACAGACCCTGAAAATGAACTGCTAATGAAGTAAGCCGAAGAAGAAAATTCTCCGGCTGAGAAGGAAGAAGAAATTGAAAATTGTTAATAAAATATTTTGTTGTATTAGTTTTTTTGTAAACTCTCAAAAGGTTAAGTATTAATTAAAACTTTCGGAGTAGCCTAGTAAATTCAGAAAGTCTCAAATTTACTTATTAAGAGGGTATAAATTTAGAGGCAATTTATTAAGTAGCTTTAGAATTCAGAACGTAACCAGGTTCAGGATAACGTCCAATTACGTAGGCATTCGGACTTTAATCGTAATTTCACGCTGGGTTTTTGTACCCAACGATAAATCACGTTTCATTTCTGGGGAGGGGTTGTGACATTGGGCTATTTGTGGTTTCTCTTCACTAACTTTGGGGATTTTCAATTGAAATTGATTGCTTTCACTAAACAACCTTTGCCCAACCAAAAATGAAACGTGATGAAGAATATTAATAGGTAAAGCAGTTAGGAATGAAGTGAAACGGTTAAATTGAGAATTATATAAACTCCTTCTGAAGGAGTAGAGTATCCGAAGGAGGATCAGAGAGGCGTTGTAGTGAGAGGAGGTGAAGTCTAAGTGCTATATAAGAGGAAGGCGAATTTACAGATTAGTATTGAGGTCCGAGTATAGATTACTCGGTTAGAGATTTGTTCTAGTATTTTCAGCAGTTGTTCCAGATTCGGAGTTGCAGTTGATAAAAGATATTGGTAAGAAGCTGTTAGATTATTATTGGGGGTTGAATTAAAGCGTTAGTAAACTTAACCTGGAGAGCACAATTATTGGTGTCATAATAGATATATATTAACAAATTGTGAAAGTTGTTTTGGTGGTTCTGTAATTATTGGTGTCGTAGTATTTAATATTTGAAATTAGTGATGGCACAAGATAACGCCCGGAACGATCGGGTGTTACAAGCATAAACACAAAGTCTTTTCCAATAGAGAAGCAAAGGCTGTTATCTCCTTGGTCTTGTGCTTGGACACTACAAACCACATTGAAATACAACAAAATAAATACTTTTAAATATGGAATTTTCTGCTCAAATATGTTTTTTTGTTTGTGCGTGAAATTATTACAAGGGGGGGGGGAAAACATACCTTTGCGCCTCCACTTGGGTCAATCACTGGTTTTATGCATTACATTTCCATCGCTGCCTTTTTTGTTCTTCGTCTCATGCGTTTGTATCAAGAGGAAGAGGACGGTTTGAATTTAAGAGCATTGCACCGATATTCCGAATATGTTGTCTGCGTTTGCTGCATTTTTTGAGATTGACCTTTAATTCGGTGCATTGATTTTTTCATTGGTCTTCATCACATTAAAACATCTGGGAGTAGGGTTTCTGAATTTACTATAATTGTAAACGGATTGGTCCCGGTAACTGTGATTTAGAGTTTTGTATTTGCTTAACCTTTTCAGGGGGGGTGGTATATTTTTTATACCACATATTTAGCGCCCTAAAAAATCTCTTTAAAATACCTTCATCTCCACACATTTATCTTCAAATGGTAGCTTACAGTATTATTTTCTTAAATTATATGGCCCAACCATGAAGAATGATTACAAAATTTATAGCTTTGAATCTAATGAAAGTTCCTAACAAGTCATTGTTCTATTCCTTACAGAAATGTTTCTGAAATTAATTGAAAATTTTAATTTCATCAGCTAACCAATTTACATGTTTGAAACTTTAATTAAATACTGCTAATTACTTAAAAAAATGATTAAAGTATTCGTTTCATACGTCAAACTAAGTGGTATAAATTTATCCCACCGCCCACACAGAGGGTTAGAGAGCAACAGATGGTAGCACTAAAATTTTCAAATCAGACTGATATGTGACGGTTCATTTTATTGCAGTGAAATATAGAGGTCGTAAATATGTTATAAAGTGCCAGTGAGGCAAAAATCAGACTTAATCTCCGAAGAAAAGAATTTAAATCAGGAAGAAAAAAAAAGTTCTATTGCGAGGTTTTACAAAGAACAGATATAGCCACCTAAGGTGCGCTTTTTTTTATAATTATTATTAAATTACTTAGTTAAATAAAAGTATTAAAAGTAAACAATAAAATTCAGAGAAATAGACAACAGTAACCTTTTCCGATATTAAAATTGAAAGAAACGAAAAATTGTTAAATTGAATAAGTTTAAGGTAAATGTAATTATAAAATTAAAACAAATGATAAATTAAAAATTGAATATATATTAGCTACATATAATTAAAATTAAAGCAAATGAAAAATTATTAAATTGAATATATTTAAAATAAATGTAATTAAAAATGAAGCAAGCGATGAAAAAGTGATCTGGTACGCCAAAACGCTTTATCTAAAACAATAGTCCCTTGGATGGCTAATAAAAATTTATCAACGCTGTGCGTGCCCTTGAAAAGACAACAAGCAAAAACTCAGGGGGAAAAAAGATTTCTCAAAACCTAAACATTGCAAAAAAAATCTAACAAAGCAAAGACGGAGGGAGAGTCTTCGCTGGTATCTAAGATAGAACCGGATGGAGACAGCAGATTAGGGATTGTTGTTGTTGATAGACATGAGACTTGTAAATGATAATTGATGTATATTATTAGTATGAAATAAAAATAGACGATAGATTTCCGACAATTAAGGGACGACAGTAGGGATCCATTACCTCTAGTGGTGAGCTTTTTCAAAGAATCTAAATAAGCTAAGATGTAAATCATTGAAGAAAGGTATTATAAAGGATACAATACGGCAAAGAATTGTCCGCTTTGTAAGAAGAACAGAACCCTCAGGGTAAAACCTATAAATACCTTAGAATAAGGAGGGTTGACCTTTTTTTCTTTTTGACACATCTGTCCATCACATATGTGAGAGGGTATGTTTCGAATGCGAACATTTACTATGGACGGCTGGTTTTTGAACATTTACAAATCAACGCTTTTTCTTATTTTTATTTAAAGTAGCTTTATCATCTAGTTTTAAATTAATTTCTTAAATATATATATTTCTAAAAAAATATTTTTAAAAGATTGCCGCACGGGGACTTTCGATTGAAATTTTTTTTTTATTTGGTTTAAAGAGCTCTCTTCTGATGGATAGGAGTTACCCTCAGAAACAAGTGTGGAAAAAAAATATCTTTACAGTATGTGCAATAAAAAATATACCTTATTTTGAATAAAACTGCATATACTTTTCTGCTAAATTTGGTTTATTAAGTTTATAATGTAGTTATATAATTAAATTATGAAAATTATATATGTATAAAAAAAGTTATACTTAAATTAATTAACACATTTTCTAACAAAGTATCACTCATAGAAATAAAAATTCATCATAAGGTTCTAATTTTTTATAAAAAGTTTTTTGTGATCCTAATATTTCCCGAATTAACTAAAATAATAAACTTTTTTATGAAAAATTTATTATTTCTTTGAAGGAATACATGAACTTCGAGGGAGCAACGAGTGTACAAACGAGATGTCCTAGAGGGGCGGCGGTATGTTATTTATACCGGGTCTTAAAAATCAGGAAATAAATAAAAATTAATTTTACCCCTGGATATTGTGTCCTTTTAACATTATTAATTCATATAAGATGAATTTTAACTAAAATTTAATGTTTTTTATATACCGCCCCTCAAAAGGTTAAAGGCTCGATTTTAATTTTAAAGTATCATAATTTGATAACTTGAATTTTTTTTTATTCTTAGCAGTTTTACGAAGGAAAACGAAAAAGGGGTATATTTGTATAATTCCTGAGAGATTTAAATACCTGTAAGAAGTTTGGACTAAATTTAATAGAAAGATCTTATAAAATATCATTATGGGGCCATAAGCCATAAATCGTACTACAAAAACCTAGCCACTTTATATTCAAATATTTTAAGCTTATGCAGCCTTCCTGATAGCTACCTGCTGCCTGATGCAAATGCTTTTGATTGTCTAAATCAGTGGTTCCCAAAGATGTCCCTATGGACCTCAGGGGGTCCGTGGAAAATTAAAATAGATTTGAGGGTCCCTAAACAATGTCAGGATGTCAGTGCAAGATTTAATATAAAATAATAAAATTGTGATCCTTTTTTATTATTATGGAAACTTAAATAAATAACAATAAATAAAATAGTAGCAATTTTTGAGTCCTGAGTAAAGGTGGGTGCTTAAAATACAATGTTAATTAAGTACTGAGCGTTATGTAATACCTTTTGTGAATGGACATTAACAAAATTTATTTCCTCTGATTTGTCACTTGTAGTAACAATGGTGTGTATAACTTGTTTTACTGTTGTTACTAAAATTTAGTTTTTCTTCAATTTCCTTCGATAAATTTAAGCTTTCAGTTTTAATCACCACTCTAGCAACAATATAACATCAGAATAATAATGAAATAACAATAAAAAAAACTGAGATAATCCCTCAAAAATGAAAATAAAAAAATCCACTGACACACGCCTATAATTCAATAGTTCTAGATAGCCCCAGCTGCTTAAGTTAATAATAAGCATGGCACGGTGTGAAACAGCCGGCCAAAAAAAGGTTCATACAGTAACGAGATAACGCCACTACATGCACTATATATATATATAACTTGCCAACAAATTTTTCCCAAAAAGAAGTTTGTATTGTTAGTTGGAAGTTTCGGTATAGTTGCATTTTTTGTATTGTTACGCAGATAGTGTATTATTGTTATGTAAGTATGTTATATTTGAATAAAATTGATCTCTTTTGAAAAATTATATTTCACATTTTTCAATACATTTATCCCTTAAAATTAATTAAAGAATTACTATATTGAAAAAGTAAAATGTAATCTCTGTGTATATTAAAAAAAATTAAAAAAAAGTAATCCCTTAACATTAGTTAAGGGTTTACTTTTTTTTTAAACTAAGAACTTAGGAAGAGATCGTAAGTTTTTTTAATACAGATGTTTTTTGAAATAAATTAATTATTGAGAATTATATTTTATTCAAAAATTACATGAAATTTTATTCTTACTTCAAATAATCAATTCAAAAGAGCTTTACTGAGGAATTTCATTAAAAAGTAATATTAATTAACCATGTTTTGCTGCAAATAAAACATTTGATATACAAATTTTCTTGTATCCTTTCTTTCCTTTTTATTAGATAATAGTATGAATGAGCCGAAGAAAAAATGTCGATGATACAGTGTCGAATATTTGAAATATGTAGCGCATGGAATCTTGAATGAAGATTAGAAGATGAAAGGAACATAATTTTTTTATTAGGTTCAGTTCACAGCACACGAACACCATCACAGTGATATTTATAAGGAATACATATAAGACAACACAAAACGTAACAAACATACACACGCCTAACAACAAAACTAGAGGTTGGGGAAAAGTCTCTTTTTCAACGTCACCACAGGTGGCGTTAGCAGTCCCTTTAAATTTACAGTCATGGCGGCTGTTACAGTCTCTCACTCTGGCCCTGACGCCGCCTCGGCGAGGAGCCAGGAAGAGTTTTTCTTGGCCTGCCTCTTTTACGAAGAGGAGTTAGAGGCGTAGTTGATGGACCTTGATGAAGACGTAATGCTGAAGTGTGATAGAACCAAATAAGAGAATCAGGATTGGCCTCCTGAAATGTAGTAGCAGATCATTGGCTGAGAATAACATATGGACCACCTCTGCGTGGTATAAACTTTGATGTTCTTTGTCGTGCAGAGCTACTCAAAGGATGTTTGTTAACCCAAACCCTGTCACCTATGTTGAATTTGTAGCCAGGCATACGACATTTATCGGCGTATTAATTGCGATAGTCTTATTTAGATTCTGCATACTCCTTTATTTGTTTTGTAAGGTTGACAAATCTTTTTTACATTAAGAGTAATCTCGGCTACAAAGTTATAATTTTGGATGACACTCCTAATGTCATGATTGATGTCATCAATTGTCCGAAGTTCTCGACCGATCTGAAGAAAAGCCGCAGTCTGATTGGTGGTTTCACTTTTATGGTTATTCATTGCAAAGCGAATAGCTGGAAGCTTCTCGAATCATTTTGTGTGATCGTCTCCTAGGATTACAAGTTGAGGTTTTAAATCTCGATTTTACCATTCCACTGGATTGGCTGGTGGGTAGTAAACTGGAGTGAACACTTGATTTATGTCTAGAAGATAACATACCTGCTGCATAACTGCACTGACAAATTGTGCTCCGTTGTCGCTGATAATGCGTCTGAGTAGGCCATATCGCAAAAAGACTTCTTCAAGAAGAGTGACAGCACATTATTTTGCTGTGGCATTGGGTAAAGCAAAAAGCTTTCACTAGCACTCAGTTTTAATTAATTAGCTTGAATTAGGTTACGTGATTTCAAATAATTTCACCAGACTTTCTGCATCTACTGGGTCTCTATTAAGCGTACATAATCTAGCAAGCCAGTATGGGACGTTGGACTATTCGTAGTTTCTCTTCACTAACCTTGGGGACTTTTAATTAAGATTGATTGCTTTTGCTAAACAACCTTTGCCCAACCAAAAATGAAATGTGATTTCGTAAAACAAGTAGAAAGGAAGTGAAGCAGGCGAGTTAGGAAATATATAAACTCAGACTGAGAGTCGCGATAGTAGGTAGAAGAAGTTGAGAGAGGTTGAAAGAGAGGGAAAGAGAGGTTGAAGTAGGAGGTTGGGGTAGAAGTTGATGGATTCGAGAAATTTGGTTATTCCAGTGTTCAACAATTGTTCCAGAGTCGGAGTTGCATTCGAGAAAAGCTTAGTGGTAAGAGTCAGTTAGATTATTATTGGTAGATTGAGTTAAGGCAGTAAAGCCCTTGTCCGGGAGAGCATTCATAATTGTTGTTATATTAACAAGCAGTTAATGAATTGCGTAATTATTGTTCTAGCGTCTCTTTGATTGACTTATTGATTCTTAGTGTTTAAACATTGAGTTTAGCTATGGCACAAGAGGCAACCCGGAATAAGCAGTCGTCACAAAGGTTGAAATTAGGTATGTGTGTTAAGTTGGAAAAAAAAGTCATCCGTAATCTTTGTGCTTTAATAGAGTATATATTCTTTTTATTTATAAAACTAGCTGTACCCTGCCACGCGTTGCTGTGGCTCAGTCTGGTTAAATTAAAAGAAAAGAGCTTGTCCATCCAGCCAATTGTGAATCTTATAATGGGAATAATTTCTTTAATGGTTAGTCTGGTTTAATTACAGAGATGTTAATTACAGAGATTTAATCTTAATACTAACTTAAATGCAAAAATACATAAATAGGTTCATGCAGTTCATAAAATAGTAAAAAACATAGAAATGATAAACAGCCCAAAACTGATAAGGAAATATTACAATAATTTAAAAAAAAAAAAAAAAAACAGTTAAAATATGCACAAATTCTAAATGGCTCTACCCTGGAGTCCTTGAGGGCAAAAAGTTAATTTTACAATGCTTCAGGGTACACAATACTTTTTGTTTTTCCATTTTCAGTGTAGATATATAGATTGCCTACTCTGGAACATACAACATATAATTGTCCATGAGATAAGCAATCGGCCTCTAAATCTAAGCCGCACAATTCTAAAGATTGCTCCTGAGCTTTATTGATAGTGATTGCAAATGCCATTCGAATTGCGAATTGCAATCTCTTAAACTGAAATGGCATATCTGATGGTATCATAGGAATGCGATGAATGAGGACATCTTCACCATTGAAAGGCTCTGTCAAAATTGTTGTCTCTATGACGTTGCTCATTAATTTTTTTACTGCAAGCCGCGTACCATTACACAGCTTTGGCTGGTTGATATTTCGCAACATGATAATTGGCACACCAACTTTCAACTGCAGTATGTGGGGCGGCATTCCTGGCAGATCAAGTGAATTCAAAAATTATTCAGGGTAATTCACTGCTTCATCTACTTCTACTACAGTGTCAACAGACTTATAGTGACTGTCTCATTTTGAATGCGAGACTGAATGATGTTATTAAGCTGATAGACGTCTTTGTTCTTGGCAGCAAGAATAGCTCGTTCACTCAGCCAATTGGGATTTTTAAAATTGGTTTGAATGTCAGGAAATACTCTTTCAACCAATTCTCCCTTAAATGTCATCAAATTGCAGAAGTTATGAGGCAATGAAGTTTTCCCTGAGGTCAAATCTACTGGCACCTTTTCGTTTCCAATATCCAACAAATGATTTGAGAAAATTTCAATTGATGGATCCTTTTGCAATTGGACACGCATATTTGTAGTTAATTTCAAGGTCTTCACATGTCGTCATAAAGAAGAGTGTTTCAAAGAAGCATTTATTTCATCTGCTGATGTTGATCGAGGAATTACAGGTAACGTTTGCCTGAAATCTCCTTCAAGCAATATTAACGCGTTCCCAAACGATCTAAAAAAAATTCAAAATGGTTGTAATGATCGAGCGAGCGAGCTTCGAGCGATTTTTTGTGTGCCATTGTGCATTCATCCCAAACAATAAGTTTGCATTTCTGCAATACTTTTCCCATGCCTGATGCTCTGGAAATATTGCATGAGGGAAGTTCAATGATTTGAATGTTCAATGGCAGTTTCAAAGCGGAATGAGCAGTTCTTCCACCTGGTAATAATGTTGCGGCCATACCTGATGACGCAAGAGCTAAGGCTGTGTCGTTTTGGGATCGTACTGCTGCCAGAATTAATTTGATTAGGAATGTTTTACCAGTTCCTCCAGGCACATCTAAGAAGATTTTTCATTCCCACTATTGATAGTTTGAATGATTCGATCATAAATGCCGTTTTGCTCAAGCGTTAACTTAGGAATATTTGATGAAACATAGGACAAAAGATCCATTATGTTGTAATTTTGCTCGCAACACAGTTCTACATCAAATGAAGCAGCAGCAGATCGAGTTGGTGATGGCATTCCCAATTGATTGGGAACTTTGTTTGCAATTGTTAAAACAAATCTTCAATCATTATCAATGCTTCATTATAGTGTTCTGCTGTGAAATCAATGCCCATATAAGCATTTTCCCTGCACATTCGAGAAAAATATCTTCCACTATGTATGATTTATATTTTTCCCATAAGTGTGTAGGAGATGAAGGAGAACAGGCAGTCAATACGATTGCAAACAATGCACAAATTTGCTTTGGATGCAACATGTTGCATGCATCATTAATATATAACTACATCCCAGAGTAAGTCATTTTCCAATAAATTTAGAGCATGACATGCACTGCGGAAAGTGGAATGTGTAACCCCATTGACAGCCCTCAGTTGTTGGAAAGGCACTGGATCAGGCACATTTACCAATAGCATACGTAGAAAGAAATATTCATCCTGATTCGGATGTACAGTGTATAGTCTGCCAATAGTCGTTTCTTTAAATATGCCAGGTTATCCTATGATCTGCTCACCTTGTTTGCGTCGCTCAAATACTTTTCTACTCGCATTCTAAGTGTAATAAGTAGGCACTTCCGAATATAGCAGCGTTTTCGCAAAAGCAGCATTCTGACATAACGTGAAGAAAGCAGTTAATGTTGTAGCTGGTGGATTTAAGGCTCTTTGTTGTATATTTGTAGCAGTGAAATAAACATATTGTCTATTTTCTAGATGTACTGCTAAGTGAACAACGGCAGGACTTCGTTCGTGTATAGGAAACGAAAGAATTCGCCATACAGCTTCATTGCTGCTTATATATCTTCCAGCCTGATATTGCGCGACTTCATGAATATGCATAACTGCATTCCTATCACTTGTTTCTGGTTGCATACCAAAAACTGCCATGTCGCTGTTTTTATTAACATACTTACAAATAGATTTAATGGATTTTACGGAATTACAGTACTCCACATTTATGTGCGCCTTGTATGTTTTTGATAGCAAAGACGAATAAGGAACAACCCACCGGTTATCTACTTCAATGCACTGTTTCGTATTTTTATGGTTGCTGATTTACCACCTTCTTCTGCTGATCTTCTTCTGTGTAAAGGATATCCATCGGTTCCTGTGACCGTATTGGATATTAATGCTCTAGGATATCTCTTCGAGCATTTTCCATCTATCATACATGGTGAATTTGTATTAAATGTACCGCAAGTTCCATATATCATATTTTTTTATCACAACTTCATGCAAATCCTTATCGATGTCAGCATCGGGTATTTCAGCACATATTACATCATCAATTTCATTTGAAGTTATTTTGTTACAAAGCTAGATTAATATATGTTCATGTGGTAATTCTCTTTTTTGCTATTCCACTGAGTACATCCAGCAATGCACAGACCCAAACACTTCATGTTTTACCATGAAATCCATTAATGATTTCAACTTCTCCCTGAAAACACGTGCTGTGATGTCATGCCTACCTACTGGCGGTTGGCCAAGAAGCAAAAGTTGTTGGATATCATCCCAAGCTGGATTGTATGTGAATGAGATGAATAAGTCTGGGCACCCATAGAGACGAACATATGCAATTGCATCTTGAGCATACTCGTGCATGTATAGTGGATTACCTGTATATGTAGATGGCAAAATGGTTAATCTTCCTACGTTAGTTGTATTACCATCATGGACAACTGCATCTCGCAAATGAACATATTCTTCAGAGCGAAGCTTGGTTTGATTTAAACGGATGAATATCAAACACTCTGTTTCGATTTTAGCATACATATCTACTATGTATTGATGAAATAATTGACGGTATTTTAAAATATGATTATCTTCATTTTCTCTAACCATTAATTGGTATGAATAATAGTTCATTTCGCTGCATTTCTTGTTTGTTTCTTCTCCATTGACTGGATTTACCATCTTAATGCTGAAGTTATATCCATCACCACCTTCCCAAAAAAGATTGAATATTGTAAGGCATCGTAGCATCTATGAGTTTCTGCAACTTTTGTTAACTGCTCCTTTCTCCGGTGAAGGACAATATCTCTAGATTGAAATTGATCGCCAACTATAATAATTGTTCCTTCATCTACAGTTGGAGCATTAAAACTTCTTACATGTTCTCCAGCAGGCGTTCTGTCAGCCCGAATAACAATCTTGTGCGTATCGTATGGCATCATGTCCAATGTTGTCTTGAACAAATGCACTAAATTGTTTTTTTCGTGAAGAAGCTCTTGCAGTTGAAAAAGAATGCACCTTTTTATGCCAGTAGAGATTCCGCAGCGAGCGTCTAATTCATCCTTGTCATCACCAATAAAATATAGTTGTAAAAATTTATGTTAACCGTTTGGGAAAGGAAGCAATGAGCCAACTTTATGGTAAATTTGTCCTTTCGCTTTGAAAGTTGGCATGAAATGTGTTGTTATAACATCTGCTCCAAACGATATCATTTGAAAATATGAATTATATTTCCTGATATTAGAAAGAAAATGCTTTTATTCTGCAGTATATCCAGCAAGCAAAGTTTTTAATGGCTCTGGTGGTTCTCTAAGTTGAGGCAGTTTAATTTTTCCAGCAGCACAACACATTCCTTTTGTTTCTCCGCAAAATTTCAGAACCTTGCAATACGGACATACTACCGTCATTGTGCCAATAAGAACATACCGGCTCAAACTATAATCCTCACCTGGGTTGTACCGAAATGCAAGGCGTTTGTAAGGCGGATATGCTTTTCCTTGTCGAAGTTTTTCAGTCATTTGTAGCCTATTGTGTTCTCTTTGTTGAGAACTTAGCACATTTGATGTTTCAGAACGTGACTGCCGTACTCTCAAACGTGTATCCCCAAGTCTAGTTGCCTGTTGCTCTACTGCTTCTTCAGCACGTATTTGAGCCCTTCTTTGTCGGCTTTGCTCGTTCCCTGATGCCCGTTCTTCCTCAGTTTGATGAGCAATTACTCGTCGCACAGATTTTGCTTTGCGAGTATTGCGATCTAAATTTGATTTTTGGCAAGGCATTTTTTTTTCATGAACTGAAGCTGATTGACTGCACTTAAAAAGAAAAAGGTTCAGACTAAAACATATAAAATTGCAAAACATTTAAAAAACAAAAAATAAACAGGAACAAAAAGGGGGGTAGTAAAAATACTAACGAAATATTTAACTTCAAACGTAAATAATTCAACACAGCTCAATAGCGATGCAATGGGAAACAGAACATTTCATTCCACTTGAATAAAGCACTCCAAAGAGGTCAACTTCACAATATAGTTTGAATTAAAATGAAAATTAATTAACCGAACAGAATTCTCACTAATTGCACTGAAAAATAAGAAAAACAATTAAAAAACTAAATGAAGAACAATGAAAAAATAAACTATACTCACACATAATTAACACTTTCGTAAAAGACATAGCTCAATAGCAATGCAATGTATCACAAAATAATTAAGGTGGCTGCCTACGTTCAAAATGTAACAGACACTGAAAGCTGATTGACTGCACTTAAGAATAAAAAAGTTTAATTGGTTAAAGCCTAGTTGTGGAGTGCCCCTTGGCGAGATTTTTAAAATTGCGCCAAGAAGGCGTCAAAGTGGGTGTTTCTAACCCCAAGCTGCTGAAAGAGAGAAAAAAAGATGGCGTTGTGCCTGGAAGGCAAATTCTGAAGTAAGCAGGCGTATTCAATGAAAAACAAAATGCTGAAATCGTCGTGTCTAGCAGACAAAGCAACGAATTTGTAATTTCTGTTTTAATGAACAAAAGTAAAAATGCATAGCATAAAGAAAGAGGAAACATCGAGAAAACTAATGGATAAAATTTATTGACCTTATTCAGGAGATAAATCTGCAGCCATCAGCATGAAAACAGTAGTCGATTCCCTAGTATTCAACGAACTGCTTTAAAACCATTGTTATTAGAATTTCTATTGCTTTCTAAACGTTGATTTTCTCCTTTTCGCGAAAACTATTCAAAACGATCGATTTTCGACGGACGAATGTCTGCAAACTAAAATCACCATACCAATCGTAATCGGTTTTAAGAACAACTTTCAAATATCTAATCCTATCCAAACGCAGATTTTCTTCCCTTTCGGAGGAACGAAAATGTTACAAAACGATCCAATTTCAAGGCTTCCAACGGACGCAGTTCAGCCGAACACCTCTTCTAAAGAAAACAAACTTTATGGAAAACAACCGTTTCCAAAACGAAGGCATTAAAATTGCTATTTCAGATATTTTTCAACCATCCGCAAAAAAAATTATTTTAAACGATTCACTGGACATTAACATTTTCAACGTACACCGAATTTTCAAAAATTGCGGTACTTCGGCGATCAGCAATGTTTGTTCAGCATAAAAAGGAGTAATCAAAGCGTCGAATGCTTTTTTTATAGTTTTTATAGGATTACCAGAAACAAACCTGCATGGTAACCACATTGGCGATTTATCGCCAAAAAAGATAAAGCGTGTCAGGCCCTCTTCAACTCAGAACTAACTTCAGGTTAAAACACAAAATTGCAAAACATTACAGAAGGAAAAAAACAGGAACAAAAAGAAGAAAAAATAAAAATACTAACAAAATATTTAACTTCAAACATAAATCAATCAACACAGTTCAATTCCGACGCAATGGGAAACAAAATATTTCATCCCACTTCAACATATCGCGCCAAAGAGTCAACTTCACAATATAGTTTGAATTAAAAAGAAAATTAATTGACAGAACAGAATTCTCACCAATTGCACTGAGAAATAAGAAAAACAATTAAAAAACTAAATGAAGAACAATGAAAAAATAAACTATACTCACACAAAATTAACACTATCATAAAAGACATAACTCAATAGCAATGCAGTGTTAAAGAAATAAATAAATTCTGCGTGAAATTACTGAAAAAGTAAGTTGTAATTTGTAAGCAAAATCAGAATTGCATAAATCATATTATCGCGGAAATCATAATCAATCCGCTACTACTGCTACTAAAATTAGATGGCAATCGAGCGCCAGCGAGATTGCCGCTTTTGCTCAGTGTATCATATGGTAAAAATGTAACAAGAACAATTAGAGATTAAAGAAATAAAAGTTAAAAAAAAAAGGGAGGGGAAAGTAAATTAGAAATTAAGATAGTTGAATCTAAGCTATGGGGGCTTAGTATAAATGTTTACAGTAAATCTGCAACCATTTCCACAACCTCCACAGGTGTGTGTGTGGGGAGGGGTAAGTGATGCTTTATCGGCTATCAGCGAACTTTTGTCTGCAAAGATTTAGCACTTATTGAAAAATGAATATACGGCGGTTTTAAAGGTTAAGACCATTTCATAGTTTTATAGGCGAAATTTTGTTTTAGGTTTAATTCTGTAAATATTGTTTGTGCTCTGATCAAGGGATTTTGATGATTTTCAATAGTTAGAAAGATATTTCGAGAAAGTTTAATGATGAAATTCTCAATTTTTTCTATTTTCGGGTCATTGTGGATGACAGAGTTCCTGATGTACCATGGAGCATTTGTCATAATTCGAAGAATTTTGTTTTGTAGGGTTTGAATATGTTTCAGATGGGTCGGGGCAGCAGCCCTCAGACTGAAGAGGCGTAGGTGATAACTGGGCGTAAAATCTGATTGTAGAGTAAAACTTTGTTTTTGAGAGAAAGTGATGAGTGTCGTCCTATTAAAGAGTTGCAGAGCTGTATTTTATTCCAGAATTTATCTTTTAGATGTTTAATATGTTTGGACTAAGTTAATTTTTGATCAAGGTGCAGACCCAGATATTTAACCACCAATACCCAACTGAATTCTTCGTCGAAGAGATTAAGGTTGTGTGTGGGGGGAGGTTGTCTGCCTTTGTGAAACAGTATTGCCTGTGATTTTTCGACACTTTTTGCTATTCTCCAGTGAGTAAGCCATTCCTCGAGGGTGTGTAGGTAATTTTGCTTAGTTTTTAGTGTTAGTTTGATGTTGTAGCCCTGAGCTAACACCGTAGAATCATCTACAAAAAGGCATGTGCTAACACTGGGGTGGTGTGGGAAGTCATGCGTGTACAAATTGTACAAATGAGGCAAGAGGACCCCTCCTTGCGGGGTGCCCGCATGAATCCTGCCCACGGTAGAGTGCTGCTTGTTGACCCTGACACTGAAAGTTCTATTTTTTAAAAAGTGGTAGATGATTTTGATAATGTAGTTTGGAAAATTTTGCTTGATTAACTTAAAAATAAATCCGTCATGCCACATTTTATCAAAGGCTCTTCTAACATCTAAGAAGACGCCGATGGTATGACGTTTTAGGACAAACCCTTTGTTGATGATGTTGGTGACTCTTATGAGTTGATGTGTTGTTGAGAGACCCTCCCTAAAACCGCATTGCTCCTGGGGGGGAGCCAGTTTGTGACTGAAATGTTGTTTTTAATCCTGACTAGTAGGATTCTTTCAAAGACTTTAGCAGTGTTGCAGAGCAGGCTAATTGGTCTGTAACTCTGCGGGAATTCATGATTTTGCTGAGGTTTGGAAAGCATTATTACACTAACGTTTTTCCAGTAACTGGGAAAGTAGTTATGAATTAAGCAGGCATGAAAAATCTTGGTGAGGTGGGTAAGAGCATTAAGAGGTAGGAGTTTTAGTGCGTAGTTTGGAATGTTGTCCGGTCCTGAAGCCTTTTTATATGGAAGTTTTTTAATGATATTGCTAATTTCGTTTGGATTGGTGAGAGGTGGAGGGAAGCAAAGAAGGATTAAGCTAGTTGAAGGCCCCTGGTGGTAAAAGTTTTGGGGGCCCGTGGGCTGAAGAGTCGAAAAACTTAAATAGTGAAAAAATTCGCTGATCTTAAATTCTCAAAATAAAATGTATAGCTAATAAAAAAAATTAATGGGTCAAAAATAATGTTAACTTTATTTTAAAGAATTAAAAAACACCTTACTTAAAAGCTTAAGATTTTGCTATATAACTTTACGTCTTGATTTTTCTTGGGCAAATTCATCGATTATTTTTGCAGTATCTATTTGGTCCAAAACATCTTGTTCTATATATAATATGGCCATGCTGTTCAGTTTGTCTTCTCCCATACTACTTCTTAAATAATTTTTAACGTGCTTTAAAACTGAAAAAGATCTCTCACCTTATGCATTTGATATCGGTATAGTTAAAAATATTTTTAAAAATATCTCTATATTAAGGAAAGTCGAGATAATTTCTTTTGCATCTCGATAAATTTCTATTGGAGTGTTCATAGTATCTTTGTTTTCTTTTAAAAATAGCAAAAATTGATCCAATTCGTCGTCAAAATTAAACGATTCAATATAGTCTTTGTAAATATCCTTTAATTTTTGTACAGCTTTCTTCTTAATTTCAGGTAACCTCTCGTCAAAAAGTACAAAAAGCGTTCAATAACAGTTTCATATATTCCAACTCTTCGGGATAGTTCTGTACTTGTCCTATCGCATATGACATAAAATGAGTTGACCAAGAAATTTTCCCTTATTTTCAAATTTATGGCCTTCTTTAGTTTCACCAAAAAAAAATTTTCTCTTTCGCTGCCTACAAGCTTGTCCAACTTCCTTTTCAAATGAGAGCCCTGGTAAAGCAGTTGCTTCTAGTTCTACTTTTCTAAATTCATTCCTGAATTTATGTATTTATTTTTCTAAAGATTTCAGTAGATTAGATCCTTTTAATAGCTCACACCCAACTGATTGTAATGATTTGCTTGTAGCACTCACGCTCTGGAGTATGGTATCCCGAATCACGGTCATTAGGGAAGTTTCATACTTGCCCATCTGTTTCAAAATGGAAGTTGCCTCCAGTATTGTGATCTTTTTCTCCTCATTTGTTTCACGGATTTCAGCCAGGGCCTCTTTTGTGTGTGTATAACCAAGTCTTATAGCTCGTACGGCATCTGCTCTTGCTGATCATCGTGTATCTGAAACTTTTTTCACAGATATTGCATGTTTACTCCTTTCCAGATTTTTATTTAAAATTCGCCAGCGATGGGTTGACACAGAAAATAAATTGAATAATTTCTGCGCAAGCATAAAATATTTAATTACATCGCTACAACTTTCTGCTGCTAAATTTCCTACTAAATTTAAAGAATGACTGGCACAAGGAATATAAACTGCGCTTGGACTGTGTTCTTTAATACGTGCTTTTACACCTGAGTACTGCTCGGACATATTAGACGCATTATCAAATGATTGCCCTCTGCAATTTATAATATCCAGTCCAAATTTAACTAAAATTTCTAGTACTTGTTGTTCCAAATATGAAGAAGTATGTCCTTCTATGGGTCAAAATTGCAGAAATCTTTCTTTTATTTCACCACTAGATGAGATATATCTTACGACGAATGTTAATTGGTCAACATGTGAAAAGTCGGGCTTAGAGTCAATTATGATACTGTAATACTTCGCATTCTTAATCTCATTAATTATATGAGCTTTTACTTCTTTCCCAATAATGCTTATAAATTCAGGTAGAATTCGTGAGACAGGTAGCTAACATTGCCTCGTCCTCGATTGGCGTATTTTTGAAGGCGCAACTTCAAAAAATCATCGTATTCACTGAGATAATCCAGGCACGTTAAATAATTTATTTTCTTTGTAGACTCCTGACCTTCATCGTGTCCTCTGAATGCTACCCCTAAATGGCTCAAAAGTTTTATTGTTGATATTATTCACTTCAAGACTTTCCTCCAATAAAGCTCTTCTTGTTCTCTTTTCTGTAATTGCTGACTGTCAATTCTATTAAATTTAGATGACCTTTTATACAAAGTGCACATAGCTAATATATGTTCTTTTGATATTTCGTGGCCGGACAGAGTTGCTGTAATTGTTTTCCAGTTTTGAAAACCAGTTGGTAATTTAGATGATGTCGAAAAGAAAACAGTTTACAAAGATAACAATAAACAGCTTTCCTTGTTTTGGAAAATACTAGCCAATTTCTTTCTTCTTTCACTCCATTGTTCACTTTATCTTACGCAATGATTAAAATACCTGGGCATTGAATCTTAAAAATCTAAAAGAGAATTTGAAAATGAAAATATAGTTACCTTTTTTGTTGTTTAAACACGGTTCTCCGATTTGTCTGTATAAGCGCAGGAAGCTAAAAGAAATTAGTTCGGAAGTCAAATTGACGCAAAATTTCCTCAGTTTTCTTCGAAAAGGGGTCTTTCTCAGTGTCTTTTTGCCCCATTCTTTTCATTCGTCCTCAAGCATGTCATAAATCTTGTTCGTGCTTTTCATCACTTTTGTCCGATGTGCCAAAATTCTTCTTTAACGCGACCCCTCCCCCTTCCCCATGGGACCAACGTTGAGAACTCTTGAATACTCGTTAAAAAAATAATTAACTATAGACTTGGAGGGTGATAGAAGACTTCTGGCGCTTATGGTCCTATCTTTTCTCGGAACGGGAAGCAGTTATCGAGCCCTTGCTGACAATGAATGCACATTCGGTCTTTTGGTTATTACAGAAATAAAAGAGAACCGGGATAAATAAAATATAATATTCTCTTTCACTGGACCATCTCTGAAAAAAATTCCGACTAAGGGCTAAGCCTTCGTGTAGCTTCTTAGTGCGACGTTTATTACTGTCAATCAATCAACAGACGAAGGGGTTATTGTCATTTACAAGCAAATAACATTCTGAATGGATTTTTCCCATCCTAAGTGTTATCTGTATTTCACTTCAAACGATCTTTCTGTCGATACGCTTTGAATGAGAAGTTTTTCTTACATTCCGAGCTCACACCATTCCTTGTCTTCTCATTATTTTGAGTAATTTTACCAGCTTTTAATTTTTCTTATTGCGGGTCCTGAGATTCAGAATTCACACGGAAAACATATATCGTTTTAAACCAGTGACATACTATTTTATAAACGTAAAAAGGAACTCTTAATATGATCATTGTTAACATTTTACGACTTTTTGCTTACACACATCAGGGGTCCCTGTAGCTAGGGGCCCCCGTATCATTGATATGGCGGTAGCTATTCCCCTGAGAAGATGGAATGTTGTTCAGGAATGTTTCTCAGAATTTGAAATCCATTCTTATTATATGCTTCATCTGTGGTAGTGCTAACCGTTAAAATCTGCATGATTTCAAGAATTAGTTTGCAGATTGTTGAATTTTGAGATCTACAATAATAATGTTTACGACAAAATTCACATTTTGTACGATAGGAATATTGTCAAGTTTTCATGTGCAAGAGTACATTTTAGTTTTTGATCATGCTGGGCCCCCGGTGCATAGCATCCACCACACCATCCACGTGACTGGCCTTGTCCATAGTTCCCTTTCTCTATATTACAAAAATTTAAAATGTAGAAATACTAAAAGGAAAACATTATCAAACTAGAAACACACTAGTTTTTCTCAAAAATCAAACATATGAAAGCAAATAGTATAAAAAGGATCCTATGAAACCAAAACAATAAAAAAAAATTAAAGAACAAGATGCACATTACCTGAAATTTTAACTTTACAAGTTAATCAAATTTAAGTTGACCAATGGTAAGAAATGCCAGCAAAATTCAGACCTTATGAAAATATGCAATTATCAATGTGATCAATTATTTCAATAGCCAAAGATCCTCTACAGTTTTTTCAAAAATTACTTTAATCTATTTCACTATTTGATTCATTCAGCAATTTAGAGAAATCTCAATCTCACTTAAATATTTCGCTATTTCTGTCACGCTGACTGAAATAAAACTGATACTTAATTTACAAAATACTTCGATCCAGTGTCGGATTACTCATTAGGCGGAGTAGGCGATTGCCTATGGGCCCCGTGCATTTTAGGGGTCCACAAAAGTGTGTTCTGCTTTCTGTTAGTGATCCAAAAACAAGCTACAGGGCCCCGAGAACTCGATTGCCAAGGGACTTCCATGTCGTTTAATCCGACACTGCTTCGATCTCTTTCCCCACATTCTCAAAATATAAACACAAAAATCCAGATAACAATAAATCACGAACCTTCAAATGCCAAATTATTTCGAAAGAACTAAACACTGGTAGTTATTTATAGTCATTAATATCTGGGATCAAATTTTTAAAAACTTGGAACCGAAAACATATATTAAAGACCAAAGTTCTGGAAAACATTAAAAAAAAAGGATTTTAACCGCAATTACATATAATATATGAGGGCAACACTAATTATTATACGATTCAAATAATGAGTAATCATTGGGTTTGCAGTATCAGTACAAGATTTTTTGTTGCACGTTGAACTTGTAAATGTGTGTGTGTGAAGTCCATCAGCTTGGGGCCCCTGCTGGTGCTCGGGGGCCCTGGCGGCCGCCAGGTCCACCACATCGTATGGATCACTATTTTCTGTGAAGGTGTCCTCGAGGATGTATTTGAAGACTTCTGCCTTCTCGTTGTCAGTGTATACAATTTTTTGATGACCATGAAGAGGTAATCAATCCGCGATAATACTATCCGAATGTTGCCAAAATTACAAAACGAAATTTTAGTTGTTAAAAGAATAATCATTAAAAAAATGATTTATTCGAAAAATAATCCTAATTAAATATCAAGGAACAAAAAATAGATAAATATTCCAATCGATAATCATAATTATAGTAAAAATATGTAATAATCCCGAAAAAACTGTGTGTAAAGTATAAATTTTCGCATTCAGAGAGGAACCTGACATCATATGACGTCATAACACTAGAAAATCACTTAAAAATTACATTTAAAAAATTTAGAGTGATTTACGAAATAATAAGTACATAAAAACCCGTCCGAACTAAAAAGCAACGTTCTGTCAAAATTTCAGATCAAATGCTCTATTAATTTCAGAAATTAGCGGCTTTAAACAAATGCACATTACATTTTTATTTATGTAGATGATCAATCATACTGTTAGAAAACTGTAATTAAATATCTCAAAGTTTTATTACAATTTTGATTTATAACCAGTTTTTACAACAAGCAACAAAGCATATTAATTGAACTTAAATTATCAGAAATTTATTAATTAAAAAAACTAAAAAATATTCTCAATATTTTTAAATAATTATATAAGGGTTAAAAATTGTCCTTGATTACAACAAAAAATTAAAAAAAAACGTATGCACGAATCTGTATTTTGAGCGTTATTTATTTATTTATTTTTTTTTTTTGAAAAAATGCTCATTAAATTCTCTGAATTAATCCTCGATAACATCATTCGTAAGAAAAATGAATACTGATTACATTTACAGTCAAATGACGTTGATTCAAATATTGTTAATTTGAATTTAGCGGAAATAAAATGTAGTAAAATTATTTAAGAAAGTTGTAAATGACATTTTCAAATTTGACATCTATGGCAAAGAGAAAACAATTTACAAAGAACAGAAATTAGATAGTAATTTTTTTTTACCATCTTGAGAAAAAATGTTGAGAAATGCAAAACTATTTGTAAAAATTTACGATAAATGTGTAATTCTATTCAGAGGAATTAAATGAAATAATTAAAGAGAAGAATGATATGATCTATGATAATATGTTTTTCCAAAATGCCTGAAAATAAATGAGATAAGGTAAAAAAAAAAAAAAAATTCCATTTAAATTAACATTTTAAATAAAATAAATTTTTCAATTTTTTTCTATTGTAATCCTTGAACAGTTTTAAAATAAAAGTAATAGTTACTTTAGAATTATAATAATAAAATAAAGTAGAAAAGAGAAAAATAAAATCTTACTTGTAGAAATTCAGTCTATATTTTTCGATACTATTCTCTCAAATTAATAAGTGACATATATTGCAGTTGTATGGCACGTGAGCACAATACAGCTTTGCTGCTTCAAACAAGATTTAATTATGATGTAGATGTTGGAAATGGTAAAAAGAAAAATTAGTTATATAGAAAGAGAGTCGAAAGTAGAAAGGGATCGCTAGAGAATTCTGGGGGCGAGTCGCCCCTGACATTAAATCTCACTCGAAGTCGTGATCAGGAATTTAAGAGCTCCATGTTTTTCCATCATGATTAATAGTATGTTTCCATAACTTTAATAATTTTCAATTGCTGCAAATAACAAATCTGTAATTTCTATGTTAAATGGAAATTAGTAAATATCGTTTTCATTGTGCATGAGATACCTTTTCCTCTTTAAAGCATAAAATCTCTTTAATTTTTAATTTTTCTGACAATATTTAAAATATTTTTCTAAGAGTATTGTAAATTTTTTTAATAAATAAAACGTGCTCGAAAATGGTGTAAAGAATGCACTATTTTTTTAAAAGGAAAACTACAATAAATACAATAGATTTAATAGTATTTAAAACTTTTTATTGTAGCAGAACTGGACACTGATAAAAAGAATTAATTTTTCAAAAATACAATTTATACAAAGTACATAATTGAATTTGGAACCTTTTTATGAGAGAAGGCATTTTTTAAAAAAATATTATCAATCACAAAATATATTATCGTATTTAGAACCTTTTTTATGAGATAATTAATTTTTCAAAAATGAAATCAATACAAAATATATCATTGCATTTGGAACTTTTATTTGAGAGAAGGCATTTTTTAAATGCTATCAATTACAAAATATATAATTGTATTTGGAGCTTTTTCATGAGAGAAAGCATTTCTTAAGAATACTATCGATGTAAAATACATATTGGAATTTTTTTTTATGTAGTAGAGCTCAAAACTGATGTAAGGAATTCATTTTTAAAAATACAGTTTAGTTTTTATTCTTATTAACATTGAACTAAAAGCAACTCGAGGGCTATTGGCGACGGACCTAGTAATTTTGAACTTCAATCAAGTGACGGGGATGACACCTGATCTAGCACCCCCTTTCTTACTTCCATACCACGCCACGGGATGATTTTGGGCCCCGACAGATTTAACGTGCATCAGCTTCTATAAAAAGGTAAAATTGTATTTAGAACTTTTATATATTTCGGAGGAAAAGCCTTATTACTCCACTTTTCTAATGCTTTTCAACGTCATCGTGTATGACGTAGTCTCAATTGGACGATTACCATATTGGAATATTAAGGTTCCCTTCGAGTGATTCCGAAAGTAGGAATTGACGAAAGCTCCCACTACTGGGAGGGGGGAAGAGGCGTTACTTAGTGCGGACAAAGTACTCGTACAATACTGGTCATATGGAGCAGAAATAAATAGTTCTCTAATAAAAAAGAAATTACAAGCTTTATTTTTCTTACATTTCCTTATTTCGCTTGAATTTAAATTAGGAACTTCTTAGAGGCTTTTAATTTTTTCAATTTTGCTCCAATATTTTCCATTTTCTTATATTTATGTTTTGACAGCTATCATGAAATTTGAAAATGACGTCACAGGGTAATAAATATTTCCTCTAGACAGAACTGAAAGAAGTAGAGCTGTTTCCCCACCTCGATTCTTCCCCTTCTATCTCCCCACCATTCAAAACAAGAGAAAAAGGGGGTAATTTAATCTCCATCGTTCTTTTACACAGTTTCTTGTGAGCGTTTCAGGTACGGAGGGGTCCCCCCTGATGCTAAATTGCTCTTCTGTGTTGTTCCAGTGTTTGAAAGCTATCTCAAACCAGGAAGAAACTGGCTTTTTCATTCCTTCAAAAATAGTCATTCTTCCCTTTCGTCAACTTTTTTTTACTCCTTTTTTCATGCCTTCAAATTTCAAAAAAACCGTTTCGACTATTTCATTTTTTTCAAAATCGTTTCACTTGATTTATAAAAGATCGACAATGCTAGTGATATTCCAAATTTTGTGTATACTGATTAATTATATAAATATAAATTTTAATATAATAAAATGTTCTATATACAAGATTTTGCCACCCAAAGTGCGCTTTTTTTTTGTTGTAATTATTATTAAATTACTCCATTAAATATTAGAATTAAAGTAAACGATAAAATATCGAGAAATGGACAATAGTAAACTTTTCCAATATTAAAATTAAAGGAACCAGTAAATTATTAAATTGATTTTATTTTAGCTAAGTGTAATTAAAATCAAAGCAAACGATAAATTATTAAATTAAATATTATATCAACTACATGTAATTAAATTAAAGGAAATGACTAATTATTAAATTGAATATATTTAAGCAGAATGTAAATAAAATTGAAGCGAACGATTAAAAATTGGAAAGTGATTTCGTTCGCGAAAAGTGATCTGGTTCGACAAAATTGACCCAACTAAAACATTAGCCCCTTAGGTGGCTAAAAAGCTGAAACCTAGTCAAAACAAATTGCTCAATGAGGTTGCTGTATTGTCAGTATGTGGTTGTATTAACTGAAATAATTATTTGAATTTTGTTGATAATATTGTATCCAATTCTAATTGCCCCAATAGGAAAGAAAATTTAAATCAAGGCATTTGCTTTTATTAAGAGTTTGATTTTTGTAACTAAAAGACACAGATTGTTATATATATTTATTTTAAATTTCATAGCT
>BMAW01083644.1:7529-49594 GCA_019974015.1 Nephila pilipes
TGACGCCATGACTTTGCCAGCTGACTGCTGCGTTTTCGGACGGCTTTCGCCAGCTGTGCGCCACTCAGATGACTGCCGCTTCGACTCTGGAGTGTAGTGATGTATCCATGTTTCGTCCATGGTCACGTAACGACGCAAGAAATCTTTTTTGTTGCGAGTAAATAGCGATAAACAGCTTTCTGAATCATCGACTCGTTGCTGTTTTTGTTCCATGGAAAGCATTCACAGCACCCACTTGGAAAAAACCTTTTTCACTTCACTTCAAAAAACCTTTTTCAGTAAATACACTTCCATATGATATCTGTGTCATCTCAGCAATCTCACAGAGCTTCATGTTACGATCTATCATTATAATTTTTGTCACTTCCCTCACATTTTCCGGTGTAACGGCTTCCACAGGTCTACCCGAGCGTTCCGCGTCATTTGTGTCGGTACGACCACGTTTAAACTCGGCAAACCACCGACAAATCGTTGCCTTTGATGGATAAGAGTCCGGGTAACATTTTTCAATCCATTGTTTCGCTTGCACGGTGTTTTTACCCAATAAAAAACGATGTTTTATCAGAACACGAAACTCGGTTTTTTCCATTTTTTAAACAAACTACAAAACGACTTTACTCCAACCTCGATAACTCAGCTGTTTCTGGTCCGATCGACTTAAAATTTTGACACGTTTCAAGCAAAGGTTAGTACTCTAGAAAGACCTGGTTACTGGTTTACTACGAGCTTCATCTCTGGATTAGTCTCGGGAGTTATTGATTGATGTGTTAGAATAAAGAAGTATTCCTATCTCTCGTCATTCAAAACCATTAAAACAGCTTTAAATTCTTTATGAAGAAACCTTTCTCTTACATAGTATATGTTTTCTTCTTATAACGGTTTTTCTACAAGCACATGTTAAATCGAGTTTTATTTCAAGATAAATAACCATGAATGATTTTTTTTCCTTCAAATGTCCTACATTCATGTTGAAATGTTTTTGATTATATTTTGCATAAATATTATAATTCTAACGGCGTTCGTTTTATACGTCATGTTTCTAATCCTTCTAATTTTTCACTTTTCATTTCTGTTTTCTTTCTTGTGGCTGTGGTAGCCACGTGAACATGGTCGCGGACTCGCAGTCGGAGATTTTTGTCAAGTTGTAGGTTCGAACCGTGTGCCACTAAAGACCCGCATTATAGCCGAGTCTGATGCTCGTTAAATCGGTCGAGTCTCAAAGGTCTCCCGTTGGTGTGGTGTAAAAGTTTGGAAAGGGGGGGGGTATTAGCTTAGTTGTCGTACTCGTCACTTGACCGAGGTTTAAAATTGCGAGGTACGTCGCCATTGGCCCTCATGTTGCTTCTAGTGCGACGTTAATGAAACCAAACTAACCCAACCTAACTTTTTCTTTTTTTTTCTTTTATTGGAATGCATATTAATCTCAATCAATTGAGGTCACACTTTCTTGGCAATAAATTATGCTATTGAAAAATTCAGAAATGAGGTATTAGACAAAAATATATACGAAGGAGCTCATAATTTTGAATCTCGTTCAAGGGATGGCGACCTTAGCTGATACCTCACTCCCTAAGCTTTCACACAGTACGAACGGGAGAATTTTGCCCCTTGACGAATTTAATGTGCATATTAGCTCCAGCAACACGGTGGGTCTTTAGTGGGATCAGTCCTCGAAACCCCGGCTAGACGAAATCCACCGGTCGCAAGTCCAAGATCATGGCCAGTTGACTACGCACACATAGAATTACTGAATAAATTATTTTATTGTATTTAAAATAATTTACATTATTTCTTTGTAGAAAGTTAGTGTTCAGTTATTAATGATTTTAATATTGAGTGATTCAATAACTTAAGGCATTTTAATACTTAATTAATTGTAGTGCTTTTAAATATTCCTAAAATAATCCAGATAAATCAAAGAAAATATTCCTTATCAATTCATCATCAATCATTTTTTTTAAAAAAAATAAAACGTTTTTATTGATACAACAGAAAATGGCAAAATGTTTTCTTAAATTTTCCCATTACACCTAACTCATCAATTTTCTGTCAATCATTTGAATTGTTCACCATCTTATAAGCAAGAATTTACTAAGGCCAAAAATGCAGTTGTATATTTTTTGTTTCAGATGGTACGAAGCACAAGTGCTGATAGTGGACACCGCGGGGATCAAGGAGATTCTTACACTTGAGAGAAGAAAGCATCCGTTCCAGGGACGGGTTTGTGATCGTCTTCGCCTTAAGCAATATCGAATTATTTAAAGAAGCAACTAAATTTTGGGTTCAAATACTAAGTATCAGAGGTAAAAAAAAAATCATGAAGTCAGTTATTTATTGGTAATTTTTCTTATTTTAACTCTAGCTTTATTTTTATAATAAGAATTTGAGCTTCTACCGGTTACGCCAAGTATACGGGATGTTAAAATAATGGCTAGCCCATTATTTTAACATGCTGATATTTTAGTACATGTATGTATCTGATACTGAGATTTACGAATTAATGAATGAATCTGACAGTGATGTTAGCGAAAATAATCCAAACCTGTACATAGACAGTAAATGAAGAAAAGGATGAAGATCTGCTATGTGCTCAAAATCTAGCGTGAAGCGTCAAAATATGTGTGTAAGACATATGATGTTGGACTATACGTCGAAGAATTTTTTTTAATAAAAATACCATGCAGCAAAATCAGATTCATTTTTTATATCTTAATATTCCATGTAATGGTGGTGGCGGAGGTAACCTAGTAGTCATAACTTCGGATTCGTGGCCGGCGATTTTCGTTCAGTCGCGGGTTCGATCCTTGGGCGCTAAAGACTCGCCGTGTAGCCGACGATGATGCACGTTAAATCCGTCGGGCTCAAAGTCCTCTCGTTGGCGGGGTGTGGAAGTTAGGAGAGGGGGTACTAGCTCAGTTGTTGTCCTCATCACTTGATCGTGGTTTAAAATTAATAGGTCCGTCGCCAATAGACGTTGTTTTGCTTCTAGTACGACGTTAATAAAAACTAAACTCCATGGAATGGTACATCATTACATTATGAAATTTATGTAACAAATGTAAGTATATTTTTCATTTTCTTAAATGATATGATTTTCTTGTGTAATTTTATGTATAAAACATGCAATTTTCATTAAACATTTTTTTCTTTCGTATATATTAAGTTTAATGCATTTTAAATAATAAGAATAAAAACCAAAATTTTCTAATGAATAGCCGATTTTAGAGGAATGTTTTTTGCGAATTAAATTTAATATCTAAAATCGTCTGTGCACAGCGTGACACTCCGCGGTAAGAAGCCGCGAGCCCCACAGAAACACTTCTTTTTTCTCCCTCCGGTAGCGAAAGGGCTAGTAAAAAAACGGAACTGAAAATTACAAAACAAAGAAAACGTCTTCTATTTGAGGTAGAAGGAGGGTATCTATGAGAATATGGAATGTGCTCACTCGGTACTAATCTTACGGAATATAAATAAATATTTCTGTTGAGTGAAATTAATTTCTTGATTTTCCTAATTTCCCCGGTTTCCAGGTGTTTTAATGGATTCGATATCTGTTTTAATTGTGCATCTCCGTTACCTGATAACTGAAATGTGGCAGCTGTCATGAAAGTCTTGAAGGATGACCTTCAGTGTGGTCAACACTCTTGGAGGGAGGAAGCAATCAGATTGAAAGACAGTTCTCGTGTCTTTCCCTTCAATTTGGGGCTACTTTACACAGTTATACAACTGTTACTAAACATTTTTCAAATTACCTTTACTATATGATGTAGAGTGAATGTATTATATCATGCCTACCCGTACGAAAAAGTAGCGAATATGTTGGATACCCGATATTGATGAGAGAAAATGAAAGTAAAAATAGTATTTACTGTTATTGAGATAAGTAGAAATTTCGATTACATACTTTGTTTAGAACGCGAATTTATAAACGGTCCGCATTGGTAATAAAATTTGATTGGTAATAAAATTATTCTTATATAAATATGAATTTGGTTGATTGACAATATTGTCACGCATTGCCCAAGAAAATTAATTTGTGAAGTGCTGTAGTCAAAAGACCTCTTTCTTCAAGGATGTGGTATTTCTTTCAACTCCTGTTTTTATTTACTGCTAGAGAATTCAGCCTCCCTCCTACTTATTCATGTTTTTGACAATCCTATATGTAGTTGATTCATATTTAGAGTGAATGCATCAACAATGTTTTTACAACAATTAGCTTTTAATTGTGCCGGAATACCTAAAAGTCCACTCCTCCCCATAATCACAGGGCAACATGGATCATCTATTGTTCACACACTTGAAAGTCATTACGTGAAACAGATATAAAAAAGAAACTTGTTTCATTTATGCTTACATATATTGTTATTTTTCCGAAATAAGATATTTTTTTAAAAAAAAACACTTTTCTTGCCATTTTTTGTTTCCAATCTCAAAGAATGGTTTTAATTATTTCATATCTTTTCGTCCCCCTCTCTAGTTTTGTAAGGTATTCATATAATATAATATAACTATTCATATAATACGAGGACAATTCAGAAAATAAGGAACGTTTTGGAATTAAAAAGGAACTAAATACAAGAAAAAAAAATATTATATACATCAGAAAGAGCGACTAATATTCTACTTTTCTACATAGTCACCAAACAAATTGAGGCACTTATCATAGCGGTGGACAAGCTTTGAAATTCCTTCGTCATAGAATTCTGCCGCCTGCCATCTGAGCCACTCAGACAATTTCAAACAACAAAGTCCGTGAAACTTGTGGAAAAATAAGCGAAAGCTCCGTTATTGTGAAACGGCGGTTTTCACGAATCTTTTCATCAACTTTAGCGACCAGTTCGTCAGTCACAATGCTAGGGCGTCCACTCTTCTCTTCATCGTGAACGTTAGTTTGGCCATTTTTAAACTGAATGGACCATTTCCGGATTGAACTTTCATTCATTACGTTGTTTCCATACACTTCACACACTTACCGATAAATTTAGATAGGATTTAGGTTTTTTGCCAACAAAAACCATATCACAGACCGCACCACACAACTGGCGAGATCATCATTTTCAGCGCACATTTTAAATTTGAATATCGAAAAAACGGGCAGCGTGGAAATGTTCCCGTTGAGATGGCTAGACCCCGACTCAGATGCCGAGCACGCAGACACCAAAATATACGTGATCGGTAAGCGCCTAGCGACGTCAGACGGAAATATTCCTTACTTACTGAATAACCCTCGTATTATTTGTAAATAATAATTATTTTATGAATAATTATTATTTATGAAAAAAAATATTTAAAAATATTTATTTATAAATAATTATTTTTTGTTAATAAACCTTACTCATTTGCAATTTATTTATAAATAATTATTAAATATTTGTTTATAAATAAAAAAAAAATATTAAAAATTAATATTTATAAATTTTCCTGAATCCTTAAAGTTTACAAGTTATTTCTCAGAACGATTCCGGTCCTTTTTTATTTCCTTCTCATTTTTCATGTCTACATGGCCTCACTGCTTACGTCACGCAAGTTTTGCGACCTTTCTAGGGAGCCGCCAAGTTTCACCGCCATCCCCAAAGGAGCATCCTATTCTAGACTTCAACCAATTTGTTTTTAGGCATTTCTGAATTATTGGATTCTTCATGTCTTGATATTTTTATTCATCAGTCTGATTCTGTTTAATAAATAAAGCAACAATGCATTTAAATTTGTATTAAACTATATTCTACTTTATCAGTTGTATAATTATTTATGATTTAACAGGTGTAATTTTGTACCTCGAATTATAATTTCTTCAAATTTGAGTGAAGTCCTATTTTACCGGTCCACTTGGCAAAATTTTTGAAATCACGCTAAAATGGCGTTTAAAGCGTCAAACCAACGTTTCCAGATGCGGAAAAAATATGCCATCGTCTGTGGAAGTCAAATTTTGATACAAGATGGCCTTTGTACTGAATGATAGGTTATTCAAGAATATATTTCTATCTTAAATAATTATCTTTAAAATTTCCTTCAAAAACAATTAGTTACAGCATAAAATGAAATTCCACACATTGTGTGCACTTCCGAATACCGCAAATTTAAACAAATGCTAAAAACAATACTGACATATTAAAAATCCGCAGACTTTTCTCAAATAATATTATTAAATTAAATTTTAATGAGAGACTTTACTAAAATAATAAATACTTTTAATACTTTTTATTAAATGCTAAAAAATAAAAATACATTTATTAAATGCTAAAAAATGGCAGTTAAATTAGGATGTCCTCATAATTACAACAAAATGTTCGTACGTAAACCAAATAAAATTGCAACCATTCTTTCAGCTTGTTGATAGAAGAACGATTCAATACCTTTACACTATAGCAATCCAAAATTTCGAATTTCGCACATATTTAGGTTGAAAAATATGCTAAACAAAGTCTTATGATAATTTTTTCATTCAATTTAAGAATAGCATATTTAGCAAAATGCAAGTAATTTAAGTTTATGTGCAAAACACATTTCACAAACGCAACAAAACAAACGAATACAAGACTTGTTTACATCGGTGGGTAATAGTGGTCAAGTTATGGGATTATGACGTAACTTGAATTATGTCCATTGATGTGAAAAACATAAGTTACAAAACTATTCCAAAAAATGAACTTAAAAATTTAGGAATTTCGTACCTTAAAACTTTATTTTCTCTTTAATTTTAGAGAAAAAAATTATAAAAACCACATTATTTAATCGCAGTATCCAAAATGTGACAAAGTTAAATATTTTGCACACATTTTGAAAAAATCTTTGGCATGAAATAATTTCAAACCTATATGTTATAAAAAAAAATTAACAATTTAAATCCAATAAGCTATTATTTTTACACGGAATAAAACCATAAAAGGACCAAAAATGAAATTGTTTTCTTATGTATAAATATACATATAATATATATATATATATATATGCGCATCCAACTGTTCTTTTATACGGTAGACACGTTCTTCAGAAAAGAGTGCAAAATATCGCGTAAAAAATACATTCGAAATATGGTAAATTTGGGGATATGCTTCGCAATTTTAAGAAATTCTGTAAGATGAAAATTTAGAATTTCTCGAAAATCCGCGAAAAAAAAAATAATAATGAAATCCATATTACATATTTATAAAAAAAAATTATTATTCATTTTTATTACACAAAATTAAAATTAGTGAACAATGAAAATCCAGGCTATAGATACATTAAGTACAATGTATAAATAATTGAAACTAAGAATAAACTACTAACAATTATTCATCTCTACTTGATAACAAGCGTGCACGTTTATTACGAGCTGAATCAAAAATGCTATCATCAGTAGATGTGTTAGATATGTTCAGCACAACTATCGGCTTCGATTCAAATGAAGAATTTCGTTCGAAAATAAGGTCTCTGTTGGTATTTTTGTTGTTATAAAGTCTTATTAGAGGATGTTTTTTTTTTTTTTTTTTGTTTTCTCAAGTAGTTTGTATAATTCATGATATCCCGTTACACAAAACTTCAAATTACATTGAAATATTATTGCACGCTCTATGTCAGAATCATGAGTAAGAAATTGTTCCATGCTTGTAGCAAATTTCAAGCCGTCGCAAATTAAATCAGCTATAAATAGCTGAAATTCATCTTCTATTACGACATTATCAACTTCTTTATTATTACAAACTGTCATAAATTGGATAAAATCGTCCTCATCAAAAGGGGTTTCTAGCATCAATTCTTCGATGTCATCTGCTTGCATGGTGTTAAAACCATCACCATCAATTGTATTTGATAGAGTTATAATTTCAGAACACACACAGTTGATCTTACGAAACTTCCACTTTTCATGCACACTGCAAATCTTTTTTCCAACAATCATTTAAAGCCAATTGGAGCAACTATTTGATGACAAAAAGCATGTGTAATACAATCCATAATCGTAAACTTGCTTCCACAGAGTCTAAAATATAATTAACCGTTTGCTTTAAGTAATACAATTTAAATAAATGCTGCTATAAAACCCTGATTGAGTGGCTTAATTAAAGAGGTAGTAGTAGGCGAAAAAAAGCAATATTCGAGAAAAAAAATTCTTTTTTTTTTGGAGAGGGGGAATAGTTTTAGAACAAAAAAAAATGTACATTGGTAAACCGAGATATTTTAAAATCGTGTAAAAAGAAGATATGGATGGGATGGATGGACGGAAAGAAAGAAAGAATGAAAGAAAGAAAGAAGGAATGAAAAAAAGAAAGAAAGAGTGAAAGAAAGAATGAAAGAAAGAAGGAATGAAAAAAAGAAAGAAAGAGTGAATGAAAGAATGAATGAATGAATGAATGAATGAATGAATGATAGATAGATAGATAGATAGATAGATAGATAGATAGATAGATAGATAGATAGATAGATAGACAGACAGACGGACGGATGGATGGATGGATAGCAATTACAATAATTCTAATTAAAATAATCTTTGTATTTAATTGTTTCTGGAATATATTTAACAATTCTACAATTTTCGATAGAAAAAAAGTTCAAATGAAATTGAATACAATTCGTAAAACAGAATTTTAATAATTGAGAATCAAAGCAGAAAATATTAATTACGGGAAAGTAATAAAAAAATAATTTAGTGATGTATGTAATATATTTACTAATGTACAAACTTGATATATTCGCGTAATTTTCGGAATTTATAGTTACCAAAACCTCCATGCACTGAGATGTTAATTAAAGAAAAAGTGATTAATTTTTCCTTTCCTTTGTTTAAATTAAACAATTTCTTAATTATTTAACATCCATAACATTTTGTTTCACAAATAATTTCTATTAAAACAAAATCAGAACAAAATGGAATCTATTGTAAGCTACGAATAGTATTGTCACAACACAAACTTCTATAAAAAGATGTCGAAAATTTTTATACTGTTTCTATTCTTATTTTTGGTATTCCGAAATACAAAACAAGAGGGGAGCTTATGCCCGGCTTTGCTTCAATCGAGTAGTAGATTCGAGTTTAAATTCCTCAAATGTTTTGTTTACAGTTTGGGCAGCAACATATTGAATATATGTCTGTAATGTAAAGAAAAAGAGGAAAATTTTTTTTATTTTGTTTCCTGCAATTGTGAGATGAAGAAATAATTTTGTTTTCCCCTCTGAAAACTAAAATCTTCTAGATTTATTTCATTCTTATTATTTTTCATTATAATTTGAATTTATTATATTCGCTATTAAAATCACTCGACATATATTCAATTTTAAAACTAAAACATTCAAATACATTGTATTAAATTAAGTAACCATTACATTTTAGAATAAATTCCTCTTTAAATAATTTGATGTTAAAGAGAATCAAAAATAGCTTCTAAGCTTTTTTGAGGAATATTAAATGTATAAAAAATTTCATTTGCCCCTTTACACATAAAGAAATTGGATGGTACTGGCAGTCGAGAGGTCACGATCGCAGGGTTATTCTTTGATGGCAAATGAGATTTCCTTTATCCTGATTCCACAAAAAGATAACCATGTACCACAGATGATGCACGTTAAATCTATTGGGGTTCGAAGTACTCATATGATATTGTGTGGTAGTTTAAATAGTAGGTTTTAAGTTCTGTGGTGTTTTAGACACATGACCAAAATTCAGAATGACGAGGTCCGCCGCCTTGGTGTTACAACTTTGCGCTCGGTTAAAAATTAATCATTCCTACATCTTAAAAATAAATTATAGCATTCTAAATTAATATAAATCACGATACTTTCATTAATAAAATATGTTCGAATAGTAAGCCTTATCGAAATATATTTTGAAAATAAATTGATTACAATTACATTATTTTTTAAAACAATTTAGCATATAAGCATTAAATAAAAATAGTGAAGTATTTCTGAGAGCATTATCGTCTTCTACCGGGAGAAAATGTATATGTTTATATGCGGAGTTATAATAGAACCGCTAATAAATGATATTTTATTCTGATTTCTATTTAATATTATTGAGTAATAATTGAAATATGAAAACACGAAGAAAAATTTCTTTTCCACTTATAAAATTAGTTAATATAAAATACATCTAAATTTTGAAAACTATTTAATAAAGATTTATTTATAGAAATAACATTAACTTAGATATAGCTTTTGTAAGCAATGTAAAGATTAAAAAAAAAAACTAACTTAAGAACCGAAATAGAAACGAATATGAAACATTTCTAATTGAATGTTGCTTTTGAGGTGTAAAATGTTACTTTTTGTAAATAAAATTTTAGAATTAAGCAAAACTGTTATTTATGTTAGTTGAAAAGGAACTAATTTGGAACAAGAGCTCATACATGTATTTAAAAAATTGAAATATTTCATACGCATTTGTGGAATAATTTCATCCTATTTCAACCATAGTATTTTGTTCAGAAATATTCTTCTGCTTCCTTCATGTGGATATGATGCAATCTTTTCATTTCAGAAATTCCTTCTCCCCTAACATCTGAGGTAGATTGGTGTTCCTTATTTGTGTAGTGGCCGACTTTTTTTAAGAGATCGACTTATAAACTCCCGTAAATATACGCAAAGAAGTGGGAATTGTGAAAGATTTTACGCGTGTTTGGGACGGAAGTCTTCAAGTGGCGTGGAGCATAATTTAAAGAAGGACGTGACTATAAACAAACGGGGAGCTAATAAATTGCCATTGAAGCAACTCTTTCCTTCTCGAATAAATTCATTCGAGAGTTAAATTACATTTTTTTAAATATTAAAATAATGAAATTAGTAATGAATATAAAATCCGTTATCTGAAGTGAATATTACTATGTATTAGCATTAAATATATTAGATAGGATAAATAATTAAAAATGTTTAACTTGAACAAAGGATAAAGAAAAAAATTGTGTAATTTTCATTCTCTATGCCCTAAAATTAGGTTTTAATTTTTAAAAGTACTTTTTTCCCTTCTAACATCATTAAACCTTATTTTCCCTCGCTTTATAATTCCTGCTAGGATACAAAACTATTTAAATTTCTTTTTCGATTTTTCATTTCAACGATTTCAATTATCAGACATTCTTTTAATGTTAAATTAATTTTAGAAGCAATTTTATACAACAAATAAGTTTCATTTGGAGTTATTGTGATTTTGTTAAAAATTTTAATCATTATACCTATACACACACACACACACACACACACACACACACACACACATATATATATATATATATATATATATATACATACAGTGGGGAGATGAGATTGTTCATCCCGAATCTACGATGGTTTGCTTTTACACAAAGGGCTGGTTGTCTAGGGAATTCAATGATGAGACTCAACTTGTTTTACTTCGTTTAATATTTGGAGAGATGAAGATATTTACACTTTGAACTATATACAGGTTGTCTCTATTAGGAGTAAACAGTTCTTCAGGGACGGATAGATGACAATTTAATTAATCTTATTACATATCGGAACACTGGAGCACTGGAACACTATATCGAGCACTGGAACGCGCTCGGGCGTTTGAAGTTTACTTCCGACGCGGGTAATGCGAAAGAGAAGAGAGGCGGAAAGGGAGGGGAAAGAGAGAGCGAGAACGAGTGTCACTCAGTTTTTGTTCTAGAATAGGTGGTGCTGCATGAGCTTATCACAGGACTCTGATTCGTGGTGACATGTATCGAGTATCGGAGGAACTGGTTTTACAGTAAATTGGAAAATAAAATTAATTGCTTAGTAATTAGCTGGAAAATCCTACACACACATATATATATATAAACAGGTGTTTAAAATTAAGAGTATTTGCATATTTTGTCGTATTTCATGAAAAGAATCGAGCGAAATGTAAAAATACTGCTTCGAAATAAAGATGCAAATCTTGTACGTAGAATACGCAAGCGTATGCGTGTGTGTGGACTTAATTGTCAACAAACAGGATTTATAAGTACCCGTGTCAAAATTCGCGTTTCGTTCCCTAGTACATTTCGCCGAATGGCGATTGCAATTGCAACCATCCAAGACCTGGAAACAGCGTTGCTGAACGAGTTGGATAAATTGGCACAGTAACTCATAAACACCCTTATTTCTATCATACAATTTGGGTACAAGGCCTATATATCTGTATGAGAGGACCGTACCAATTATTAACCTTTTATTTGTTCTATTAAGCAGCTTCTGTTTCATTCCTTACGACTCCGATGAGTGTCATACATAATCATACATGTGTATTATAACTATTGACTGGATCTTTTTTTGTATTTTATCACCCATATATGCGAATCAAATTTCATTAAAATCTGTTTGATAGTTCTAGAAATAATCGACCAAATCGGAAAACTCTATGTTATATTTACTACTGGGCTTTAATTTGTAACACCATGATGGAAGGAGAACAAAAAAAAGATATTTACTGTACGTTATCAGAATGTCATGAAGACAAAATGAATACATTTGCAAGCACTTTGGAGGTTTACTGGGGTACGAAATTAATAAAATCAGCTATCCCTTCTGGCAGCTAAAAATTAGCAGGTTACGAATGGAGACAAACTGGGCTTGGATTTCAGAAATGAGTAACACTTTTAATGCAGATTCAAATCAATGCCTCACTTATTGAAACATATTAGTAAAGAGGGGTGGTGGGCTTGTCCCTCAGCAACCCATGACAAAATGTTTTCAATGGGTGACAGATCTGTAAACTGTGCAGGCCATGGAAACAATCGATTAGCCTGACTATCGAGGAAGGTCAGAACACGATGTACAACCTGTGGTCTAGCATTGACCCGTTGGAAGATGGCTTTTGGCAGACCTCGAAGGTCACTGGACGTAAGATGTCATAAATATGCCGATCTGCGTTCACACTACCGTCGATCCGATTTAAATATGTACGTGTTGTGTATCCAAAGGCTGCCCAAACCATTTCACGTGATGCAGGACCCCTATGCCGATATCAAATGCAAGCAGGCGAGGAGAGGTTCCCTCGGAGCCTTCATATCTGTATACGACCATCAAAATACTGCACGTAGAACTGGGACTCATCCGAAAAGACAACATTGTGCCACTTCCGTATCCACCTTTGTCGTTCATTGCACCAGAGTCACCATTTTGCAGTTTACTCTGCTGCAAACCTCATTGCACAGTTCGAGTTGATACTGGGCGTGCTACAAATATGCCCATTTCCTGACAAATGTCCGATGATATTGTATAGTTTTGCAAGTTCGACCTCACTATATGTTTGCTCTCTTGGGGGTTAAGTTATGTGAGAGCGTCGGGATCTTGCATGCCGTACAGTTTGTCCCCAAGCAACCCATTGTTTCCTTATTTTGTAAGACAATTGTTAGATTTTTGACAGTGCGACAGGCAATAACTTGGAACGATAATCTACACTTTTAACAGACAACGATTCTCATCTATCGAATACCAACACTTGTGGGTAAGCATTTTTTCTTGTTATTCGAGGCAAAACATGATATTCTAAACGAACTCCGACCTTTCAAAGAGCTTTCCGAATGAGAAACCCACTACACAACTCTTTTTTATGTAGTGCTTCAAATATCGTTTCTCCCTCCTGTATCATCTAAATATGCTGTAATACTAACCATTTCACTAACCTAACCTGTCATTCCTTTCATGTAAATATGAGGTTCGGCAGAACATTACTTCCTGGTGTTGCAATTTTAATGGCCAGCAGTACAAACACACAGATATATATATATATATATATATATATATATATAACACACATCATTCAATAACTCCCTAGACTAACCCAGAGATGGCGCTCGTATTAAACCAGTAACCAGGTCTTTCTAGAGTACTAGCAACTGCTTGAAACTGATGTCAAAATTTTAAGTCGATCGGACCAGAAACAGCTGAGTTATCGAGGTTGGAGTAAAAGTCGTTTTGTAGTTTGTTTAAAAATGGAAAAAACCCGAGTTTCGTGTTCTGATAAAACATTGTTTTTTTTTAATGGGTAAAAAACACGTGCAAGCGAAACAATGGATTGAAAATGTTACCGGACTCTTGTCCATCAAAGCAACGATTTGTCGGTGGTTTGCCGAGTTCGCTTTTGATGGTCATTACCGACACAAATGACGCGGAACGCTCAGGTGAACCTGTGGAAGCCGTTACACCGGAAAATGTGAGTGAAGTGACAAAATTATAATGAAAGATCGTAAAGAGTGAAGCTCCGTGAGATTACTGAGATGGCAGATATCATACGGAAGTGTATTTACTGAAAAAGGTTTTGAAGAGTGAAGTGAAAAGTTTTTCAAGTGGCTGCCGCGATTGCTTTCGATGGAACAAAAACAACAACGAGTCGATGATTCAGAAGCTGTTTATCGCTATTTACTCTCGCAACAAAAGATTTCTTGAAAAAAAAAAAAAAAAAAAGAAAGAAAAAAAAAAATTTTTTTTGGAAAAAAAAAAAAAAAAAAAAGATTGGAAAAGCGTTGGAACAGTTATTATCACCCTAAGGTGATTAACAAAAGGTGTTATGTTGATGATTAAAAAAAAATTTGCAAAAAAAATGTTGTTTTCAATGTTAGACTCGGGGTTATTGATCGATGTGTTATATATATATATATATATATATATATATATATATATATATGTGTGTGTGTGTGTGTGTGTGTGTGTGTGTGTGTGTGTGTGTGTGTGTGTGTGTGTGTGTGTGTGTGTGTGTGTGTGTGTGTTGAAAAATTATTTTTTCCTTTTGTAATTTTTTTTCACGTGAAAATATTTGTTTATTGTGCATAATTTATTCTGACATTTTTTTAACTTCTTTGTTGGGATTATTCCTTGAAACCGATTTATTCAGAATGTGACGAAACATTTATTTTTGTCACATTTTGAATACTACGATTAAATTATGTCGTTAGTATTATTTTTTTTTCTTGAAGAGGAAATAAAATTTTAGAATACCAAATTTCTTACTTTATTTTTCAGAATAATTTGGTAAAAAATATATTTTATCTAATTTATATAAAACGCATGTCGTTTCTTCATTTCTATCGATATAAATATTTTATGCGTTTTTACTTACAGCGATGTTATTTTATTAAGGCAATTTTTGTTCATATTTTCAACAGCATAACATGCTTATGAATTAAAAATTAGTTTTTATTCTGTTTTTAACTCATGGAATATTTCCATTTTTGTTTATATTATTATTTATGGGCAAATTTTGGAATCTAATTATAAAGCTTTAAGTAAGTTGTAAATACGTCAGAAGCTATATTCGAAATTTGATTGTTTATTACTTAATTTTTGATAAGGTTTATTTTTCTCTTTTTTTGACGTATTTGTTTGTACTTTTTTATGAATTGATATTTATCTTCTTGCCATTATTTATTAATTTCGTTTTCTTTTCCGTTACAATGATCTTTATTAAAGCTTTGTTAAGTAATTTCCTTTATTTTCTACTGTTCTGGGCTTTGGAAAGTAAAAGTACATTATAGCTTTCTTTATATATTTTGTATTATCTAAAAAATTAATTTTTTTTTTGAAATATTCTTCTTACGCTTCAATGCTGGCTTTTGTTTTGTCTAATTATAAGCAATCATATATATATATATATATAGCATCGATTTGGGAAAAAGCGCATAAACATTTAAATCGATTGAAATGAAGATATGACATATGTTTTATATATTTGAGGTGAAATGTTTATATTACAAAATTATTCTGAAACATATACTTTGAAATTTGGTATTTTAAAGTTTTGTTTTCTCCTTAACTTAAGAGTAGAAATTAGTAAAATCTACATAATTTAATTAATGTAATCAAAATGTGATTAAGTTAAATATTTTGTCACCTTTTGAATGAAATGGAGTCATGCAATTATTTCAGATAAGGATTTTATAAGAAATTAAAATCAGATTAAATATAAGCGCTTTCTATATAAATATTTTTACACGGAACAGAGCAGCAAAAGAACAAAAATTAAAAATTTTCTTATACACATACATACACTCACACTCACACATACTCTCTCTCTCTCTCTCTCTCTCACACACACACACACACATATATATATATATATATATATATATATGCATAATGTTTTCAAATTTAAACACAAAAATAATAATTCAAACTGAAATTAATTTCTTGAATGAAATTGTTTCTGGAAATAATTTAACATTTATACATTTTTTGATATACATAGTTGAAACGAAATTGGATCGAAATCATAAACAAAATTACTCAATAGTTGATAACCTAAGCAGAAAACTAGAAAAATTAGAATAAATGAAATAGTGAGGTTTGTAAGATATTTAGTAATGTTAAACCTAATATTCTTGTATCACTTTCGGTTTTTATATGTACTCACAATTTTACGTTCTTAGGGAATAACTAAAGAAAACGCCATAAGTTTTTGTTTTTCTTTGTTCCAGCTTAACAATTTAAAATTTTTTAAACTCCATAATATATTTTTATTTATTATTTCTAATAAAACAAAAATAGAGCTAAATGAAGATATTTAATCTACGAATAGTGTTTTCACCACAAAAAGGTTTTGAAAATATTGCAAAAATTTTCATACCTGTTTTCTTGTTGTTTTTGAATTCCCATAATATGAAATAAGAGACCGCAAACTATTATCAACTTTTCCATCACGTGTTGAATGACTTAAAGATGCGTTCCAGCAAAATTCTGAACTGCAAAACAACATAAACTCCCTCTGGTGGGAGGAAGCATGTATTCTTTCAGGTGAAATGCTCGTTCAATATGATCATTTTTAAGACAAAAGAAAAACTGCTTACTATTAATTATTGTTATTTTCTATTTTTATAAAATTTTACTTTCTCAATATTTGAGAATTCTATTTTTACAACTATCATGAAAGAATTGAAGGGCCAAAATAATGACTTAACAATGCAATTAATATCTGATAGTTTCGAAGAACCCGTTCACGGGAGAGTTCAATTTGTTTTTCTGGCACGCAAGCGGTGAGCTCTAGACATTGTTCAATCTGCTCGGAAGCCTAAATAGTAACAATTGTTCGCGCGCTCACGTTCAGCGTTGTTTACGTCGAGTCATGGTTTCAAGTTCGGATTCTTCCAAAGTTTTGTCTTGAATCAGTGTCAAAAAAGTATAAAATTTACAACTTCATGATATCTGCTATTAGATGATATTTCACTCTGATTTCTATTTGATATTTTCGAATAACCTAAAAATGAAAGAACCATGAAAAATTTCCTTACCTATTCAAAAAAAAAAAAAATCAATATTCATCTAAAACTTTTGAAAAATATTCAATAAATAATACTTTATAGACCTATTAATAATTTAAGAATAGTTTACAAGAATTTTAAGTACTCTACAATTTAATCTATATCTCACAGAGTTTAAAAGAAGCCTTTCGATGTTTCTATGTTCAATGAAGCGCTTAGCCCTTATGACATAGCGCTCAGCCCTTATCTCCAGTAAGAATGAATTAATAATTTTTAGTTTGCTTTGCATTTTTCCTTGAAATGAAATATGTTACACATGTTGGGGACTAGTCTTCATGTGGCGTAGTGTTGAAATTTGAGAAGGAGGTGACATTAACCGAATGGGGTGCTAATAAACTGTCATAAAAACTACTTTTTGCTCTAAACCGCAATTACACTAGAGTGTAACATTTTGTTTTGTTTTTTTTTATTTGTAATAAAACTAGTTGTTATTGAATACTTCATTAATTAGCATGATTGTTCTTTTCGATTTGAATGCATCCCTAACCAACAATAAGCAGTTTTTTTTTAAATTTGACAAATTATGGAAAAAAATAATTTCGATATCTGTGAGGAATTTAAATAATTTGGAAATTTTTAATTAGTAAATATTAACATTAAAGTATGTTACAAGCTATTATTGAGATTCATTATAATTATTAGTTTCCAACTTTATCAAATAATATGTTATGAGTGTTTTATGGCATAACAAACTAAAAATAAGTTGAAAGCTATTGATCACTTGGTGTCATTCTGTTACACTCTACGATATTCAGTTTAGAATAAATTGCAGTTGTCTAAATCATGAGATTTTCATTCAATCAACTAACAATGTTTCTTACATAATTTCTCTAAAAACATTTTATTTTTATTTATCATTTTGAAATCTAAGCAATAAAATTTTTAACGACACCAATAACAAATGAGTATTATGAACACGGGTTTTCTTTCACTTTGCGTAATACATTTTTTTTCCAGAAAAAGAAACATAAATCCTAAAAAACGACTTTCGAGGCAAATTTTTGTAAAAAACAGATTTATCTAACCAAGGTGTGCTTCTATTTATAATTATTGTTAAATTACTCAATTGAATGTAAGAATTAAAGTAAACGATGAAATATCAAAAAAAAAAAAAGGACAATAGTAAACTTTTCCATTTTTAAAATTGAAGGAAATGATAAATTATTAAATTTTACATTATAGCAGCTAAATGTAGTTAAAATTAAAGCAAACGATAAATTATTTTTTCGGATTTTGTGATTTGGCGAGAAACTTCACCCAAAATTTAATTACATAATTAATCTTAATTAATTAGCTTTTAATAATTATAATTAAATTACCTTATTTTCATCCAAAATAATCATGTGCTGGAAGTTTCAGCTCAAAGGAGCGCTTTAAAATATGAGAATTTACGTTCGTTAAATAAAGTAGAGGTTTCATATGGGCATTCATTAAATACAATGGTATTGCAACGAAATCGGGTGGTAACCCACCCGATTTCGTTTAGGTTATCGAAGACAAAAACAGTGGATTGAATTGTGAGGTTTCGGAAATTATTACATCTTTGAGTAATGAAGTAGAATTAAGTGAAGTTACAGAAACTGTGATTTCTCCTAAAGGTTTGAAAGAAAACAAACTCTTTCTCAAAGTTATAAGTTGTATCAAAGAAACTATTCAAAACCTAAAAATATATTAACCACATCAGCATTAAATGCTCACATAAAACTGTTTGCTTACTTTGTGAAGGTAATCATATTTCTATAAATTTTAAAACATCGGATGTAGAACAAAAAATAAAGAAGCTTACGATTGAAGGCAGGTACTAGTCTTTTTTGAAAAAAATATCATATGTCCCGCGAATGTAGGACAAACATTACGCAATAAGCAAACTTATGTAGGTTTCATCATGACTTAGTTTGCAGAAGAGAAGGATCTGATAATGCTTAAGTGCAAGGTTGTAGAATTGCTTCCGGTGACTCACAGACTGGCACAAATAAAAGTACCGAAAAAAATTCTGTTTCTCATAATATCATTAAAACACAAAATTAGGCTTTCTCGCAAACATGTACAGTATTAGAATGTTCAAATACAAAATCGATATCAACTAAACTTATTTTGGATTCTGGATCCCCTTAGAAGCTTTCTTTTCTTTGCATTTGTCAAGAAGTTGAAATTAAGCAATATGGTAGGAATAGCAAGCTATCTTTGCTTTTGGGGAGAAAACAGAGCGCAATAGAAAGTATCCAATAGTTTCTTTAGCATCACGCAATATGTAAGAAAATTTTTCAATATTATGTAACAGAAGCTCTAGTAACGGAATATGTATCTAATTTGTCATTGAACACTCCCGAAACTTCAATTCGCTATATGACTTGGAGAAAAAAACTTATGACTTGGTCTTCTGAATTTTCGGATTTTAAGGGGCCTTAGGGGTGTTAAATTTCAAATTTTTCAATGTTTTAAAGAAATTATATGTTCTTCTTCATTTTCAGCTGAACATTTTGATACCATCCATTTGACGATACTCAAAAAAACTTAAAAAGTTATTTGAAATTTCAAAAGTGTGTTTTAGTAAGATCATTTTTTAAAATGGATAGATTCCACGCCTACACAATTTTAGTTCCTGTTTACTTTTCCTTACTTTACTTCTGAGCCAGCCTCATTAAAATATTTTAATTACTGAGACTTATTAGAAGGAAGCCTGCAACCCAGTACATTGTTTATATTTGATTTATTTCAAGTTGCTGATTTTCACACGCCTTTTGAACACAATTTTGGGCATTAATGAGCATATTCTTTACCCATTCTTGCCATGAGAGATGCATAATATTTCTTCAAATTCCATCTGGAAAGCGTCCAATGAAAAAAAAGTTCTATGGGAATCAGTTTCTTCAAAAAGGTAAGAATAATTTACTGAGAAAGTTTTACCCACGAATGATGTAAACATAAAATCTCCTTCCAGCAGGAAGTTGGCTTGTGTTCAGTTTTCTTTGAAACATAATTTTTCAGCAGTAAGTAAAAATTATAAAAGACATAGAATACTCGATCACATGCTGGTTTTTAATTCTATTCTGTCTGTGTCAAGTTATACTAAGTGCCATGGGCCAATAAAAATTATTAAGAAATCAAGGTGGGGTTTGTCTTCTTGTTTTCAGATAGACTGTAAAAACTATAGGATTATGAACACTTTTATAAGCTATGCAACGTCAGGGAATAAAAAAAAAATGCTCCAGAAATAAATGGAAGATCTATTTTGGCAATCAGATATATTGGCAGAGGCATAGAAGATTTAAAAACTTTCTACACAATGACAAATCTTCCTGTTCCTGTCGAGCAAAAAGCTTATGATGCTATAAACAACAAACCCTTGCATGTTACGAAAGAAGTAGCAGAATAAATTATGACAAAAGCAGCTGAAGAAGAAAAATCTTCGTTTCCTGATAACATCCTAACAATCTGCGATGATGGGACTTGGAAGACAACAGGACACTTGTCATTAATTGGAGTGTGCTCTGTGATAGGCTCAGAAATAGGTAAAGTTTTAGGTAGAGAAGTGCTATCGTCTTTTTGTAAAGGATGTGATCATTACAAAGACATTAAATTTGGTCTGAAATACAAGAAATGGCAGAGAGATCATAGTATTTCATATAGAAAAAAAACTTTTCTAGCTCTTAGGGTAAGATGGAGGTAGATGGAATGTTGGGAATTTTCAGTCGTTCCGATACGCTTCATTATCTGAAATATTCCAACTATATAGGGGACGGTGATGCTAAGACTTTCCATGCTCTTTCTGAAAGCAAACCATATGTGAATGGCTCTCAAAATCAGACGGTTGAATGTGTTGTTCATGTGAAAAGTGGATGGGCACAAGACTTAGGAAGCTAAAATGAATACTAGGAAAAAATAAATGACTAAAACTATTGGCGGTAAAGGTAGGCGGACTCATAGTTTGATAGATAAATTTACCCATTACTATGGTAAAGCTATTCGAAGCAACTCGACAAATGTGAAAGGTGTGAGGAAAGTTATTTGAGTAGTTTGGGGTCACTCATGTAGCACAAATGATTCACCTATGCATTTGTCCAACAACATCAGATACAAATTGTAGTTATATCGCTTCAATCGTTAACTGTACTCAGGCAAACTACCACCTCAAAAATCTCATTGCTAAAGCAGTAGGTGATGTTATAAAACCAGTGTTTTCAGATTTATCTCATCCAACACTATTGAGAAAATGTTTAAGTGGCAAGACGCAGAACTCAAATGAATGTCTGAATTCATTAATATGGAAATTTTGCCCGAAGACAATTGGTTCTGGTCTCCAAGTTGCAGAGTTTCCAACAAATTTGGCCGCCAGTATTTTCAGTGATGGTAGCCAAATACTTATTTTTGTTATGGAAAAGATTGGCTTAAAAGTGGACACGATTATTTGCTTATCACTGGCTGAACTTGACAAACGAAGAATCAAGTCTTCGATAAAACGGATTTTTGCATCATCTTTTGAGGCACTCAAAGCAAAACAAATGCACAAAACTAAAGAAAGAGAGTTGTTAGAACAAAAGGAAGAAACAGTTTATGATCCAAGAGCATTTTAATATGTAAGTTTTAAAATTTAATTTTATAATTAAATGTTATAAATTTAAATGCATTTTTCTCTGTTTGAGCTCTTTTCACTTACGCTCAGAATATTTCAAAACATATAATACTTAAGCACTTAAAAATTTGAATACATAATAAGTATGATACATTATTTGAATTCAGCCTAAATTTAGATTCATATATTTATTAATTATTTAAAAAAAAGTTGGAAAATATTTAATTTTTTAAAAAATACTTTTTAAAAATTTATTTAATTTTGAATTAACTTACATTTAAGATATATTGGTATATTGTATTGGACATTGTAAATAATTTTTGCGAGTACTTAGGACTAATTGTGTATAAAATATCTTGCGTGTAAAGCCTCATACATTTGTAAATTATGTATAGAAATATCAAATTATTTAATTTAAATTAGTTATAGTTAGTTGAAAATTGTTCACATTTTCAGCTGTCGAGAAAATTTTAACACGTGTAAGAAATTGGTATCATTTGAACGTAAATTCTTTCAAAGTGTGAAGGTGAATGAGGTTTCACTTCATGTATTTTGTTGCGACAGTTCGAAAGCATATAGATCTGTTTAATTCAGAAGAATTATATGAATTATAATGGCCAAATTAGAGCATCTTTTATCATGACAAAAAGTAAAGTTGCACCGCTAAGAACTTTCACACTTGCACGATGGGAGTTGATAGCAACAGTCCTCGGCGCACGTTGAGGAAATTACTTATAAGGCCACTTCTCTGATTTTACAAAGCAAATCTTTTTACGGAATGACTCTCAAATTATTTTTCACTTGTTGAAAGGATCATCGAAAATATGGAAGCCATTTATAGCTAATAGATTGCCTCAAGTACAGGCACTGACTAAGTCTGAGTGTTAAGGCCATTGCAGTGGTTCCGATAATCCAGCTGACCTTCTACAAGAGAAGAATCTGCAAGGAAGATGATATTGTGTTTTCTGTGGTGATCAGGGCTTGCCTGGTTGCCTCGTCAAATTCATTCGTGGCCTTATCGAGACTTGCAATATTCACTCCGTGGTGTTTGTGACACAGACAAGGTGGTGAGAGAGCAGCAGACTACGTAAGTAATTCTATAAAAGGCGAATTCAGTTGATGAAAACTCGCCCCTTCCGTTACTGGACGTTAATAAATTTAGTGAATTCAGTACACTATTGTGTATTAGAGTGGGTAAAATGTTTGCTCACAATTCTAGACCTGACTCTGAGAATTGAATACAACTATTAGTGCTCCGGAACTTAAAAAAGTTTTGCGGTTTTGATGAAAACTATTCAACAGAAGTAGAATGGTACACAGCACAGGCACCTTCTATCTAAGAATGCTACTAACAAAGATTCACGAATATTTAATTTGAATACTGAAATTGATGATGATCCACTTTGTTTGAAAGGATGCTTACAATTTTTCTGTGACACTGTAAGAGCCAAACATTCTCGGATGTTTCCATCGAATGATAATTGTGTTGAGCCACTCATCTATGATGATCATACTAAAATGTGTCATGCAGGTGTTGATATCGGTCTGACACATTTACAAGAACAATTATGGATTGTAAAAGATCGTAAATATGTGAAAAAGACTCTAAGTAATTGTTTACTTTGTAGGCGTATGAATGTGAAACCTGAACCACTGGTGGTAGCTCCATCACTCCTTGACAGGATTCAAAAACATCCTTCACGTGATTTGGATTTTATAACACATCGATCAATAACTCCCGAGTCTAACATTGAAAACAACATTTTTTTTGCAAATTTTTTTTTATTCATCAACATAACACCTTTTGTTAATCACCTTTTAGGGTGATACAATCGTTCCAACGCTTTTCCAAATCTTTTTTTTTTTTTTCGCAAGAAATCTTTTTTGTTGCGAGTAAATAGTGATAAACAGCTTTCTGAATCATCGACTCGTTGCTGTTTTTGTTCCATCGAAAGCAATCGCGGCACCCACTTGGATAAAACCTTTTTCACTTCACTTCAAAAACCCTTTTTCCTGGTCCGATCGACTTAAAATTTTGACACGTTTCAAGCAAAGGTTAGTACTCTAGAAAGACCTGGTTACTGGTTTACTACGAGCGCCATCTATGGGTTAGTCTCGGGAGTTATTGATCGATGTGTTACAATCTTTTTGTGTGCATGATTTTATAATTCAAGGTTTCATTTACTTATTTTTCTTGTGTGTGACGAGAGTCATTCACTTTATGTTGGTTCTTAACATGAGTACTGATTCCTTTTTGTCGGTTTCAGACGATTTGAGTCTCGTCGAGGATTATGTTCTGTATTGCATTCTTGTAATACTTCTAAGACTTTTCAAATGGCTAATTGTGAACTCTAAGTGGTGGAAGCGGGTTGATAACACTGAGGTTATAAATGACTTTTCTTCCAAAGACAGTTTGGAAATTCGTAGTTGAGAGGAGTCCACGATAGGGAAGTTTCTGGGAAAAGCAAATTTGAAGGCTTAAAATGTGTTTGAAGAAATTTATTGCAGATCTTTGCTCGGTCTTAAAAAAAATAAGAAACTGTTTTCCTTCAGATTGAAGGCTTGGCTAATTTCCAGTCAACCACATTTATTTCTTTATGTCTTTACTTGTAATAAAACACAAAATGGGAGATATAACTATTAATAGAAATTCTTTGGTTAAGTAAAATAAATATTAACAAACTATTTTAAATCATTTCTGAAATAGGTGGATAAAGGAATATTTACTACATCTAAGATGCGTACATATTTCTCCATAACAAGGTAAAACTGTCTCATTTAAAGTTAATTGTTACGGATTTGGGTGATCGTAATAGTGGCGTTTTTTAAATAGTTGGTATCATTGAGTGACTGTTTCAATTTGAAACAATCAATATGCATAAAAACACACCTCACACACAATGCGATGAAACAGAAATACACATTTAATTCTTGACTTTATTTTAGAATATATCCAATTATATTAAATCATTTCAGCGAGGAGTCAGGTCTTAATTACAGAATAGGAATTTAAATTAAAACATTATTAATTGATAACTTACATCTTTCGATAAAGGGAGGAGAGTGGCAGGTCACCTCACTTGTGTAGAACAGCAGAGCAAACGACTTCTTTTGCCAAAAAAATAACCCTGCATTATCGCCAACACAAGGCAGCTCCGCATTTCAATCACAAGGTACGTTTGCCACATTTGGCGCGTAGTGCCTAAAGTGTGAAAACTTCCCTAACTTTCAGATGCATTTTTGTTACGTTGTAATATCAATGATATAGTTTTAACGAATGATGGCTGTTACCCCAGAAATTTGGGAATGCTAGGAAAGATTTTGGAACTGTATCCATGCCGAGACGTAAATGTTCCTTCTCTTCCAATCAAAACTTCTTATGGAAATATCAGGCGCTCAGTTCAACTGGTTATAATTTGGTGATCAGTCCCAGAATATGCAGGAGTTCCTTTGTGAAATTACCAATTTTCGCCAAAATTTAGTAGTAATTGAAATTGTTCTTATATATTATTTATATTTCTTTTTAAATAAAGTTTCTTTCTGAATTCATTTAATATACTTTGTTATTGGTGAAGCGATGTATCAAGGGAAACTTATGCTTTGTAATTCGATGTAATGTTCAATGCAATAGTCTTTATGTTATTTATTAGGTTTCTTGGATGCAAAGTTGATTGAGAATGGATATCAAGTGAACTCATGAGAATTCAAATGGGAGTGTTACATTATTCCCACTCCATTGTTTTGCCATTCTGCTTGAGGGCGCTACTTGTTGCACGATAAGCTCAATAAGAGCGTTGCTAATAAGCAAAGAGCTCACTTGCAGACAAGAAGCTAAGATGTAGGTGTGGAAGTCGGAGATAACCTAATAATGTATCATAATTTGATTTACTTCTTTGTTTTCAATAAACCTGTTTAGTTTTTATGGACATTTGTCTCATTACATTTGTCTGTACTGGGACCACCATCTACTGCATATTTATCTGCTAAATGATCCAATATCGACAGTTGCTTCCTTCCGAATAAGCAATTGCTTGAATTTAGCAATAGCCCAGCTTCTAAGATATATTTTAAAATTTTCCTCTAGTGCATATTGTGTTCTTGAAATTTAAACATATACAAAATGAAGTCATCTGGATAGAATATACAAATATTCCACTTGGGTCCTCGAAAAACTGTATCCATCAGCCGTGTAAGCGTATTTGGAGCATAACTATTTAAAATGATATGATTTTAAACTCATAACACCATTAGGAGTCATTTATAGCCGTTTTTTCTCTGCCTCTTTCATCAAATTCTATTTGTCAATTGCCCGATATTAAATACATCATTTAGAAATTTCTTCTAACATACAGACGTCCAAAGCATCATCAAAGTGTGGTAGAAGATAAACATAGTTTTAGTAACCTTGTCAAGTTTTCTATCATAGACGCAAAACCCATTTCGCTTTTTTTCTTCTCGAGCACTACGGGAGTTGACCAGTTAGCTTGAAACATGGAACAATTTGATTTACTTCATTCTGTGTTAACTGTAAGGATTTCAGCAAGTAGTAGTTCCTTATTTCCGTCTACAATGTCATCTGTAACACGAAAAACAATTCCATCTAATTACCATTTGACCGCCGCACTTAGAAAACACGTAAGACTCAAACGGCCTTATCATCCTATTCAAATCTACTTGAAATACACAGCCTATGAAAATAACTACAGGGTTTCCGCAAGCAGTTTTAAAAGTAGTCGCATTTTCAGTAAACATTGGAACATTTTACTTTCGATGTAGTTCTTCATATATGACGGAATAATTGACACCTGAATTAATTAGGACATTTATACACCGTCCATTAACTGTGTAAGTTTCATGTAAGTTGCACGTTTAGGCTACAGTCCAATAAGTGTGGCATAGCTCGTTATTTTCCATTCTCGTTGAAATAAGTGCAGGAGGGGTTTTATTTCAGTTGGGGCATCACCTCCATTAAAGAGCGCCTTGCTTAGTTATCCTCATTCTGACGACACAGAGAGCAACTGGGACAGTTTGCTGGTGATCATGACTGCAGAGTACAGAAGAAATGTGGAGATATGGAGAGCTGCGTTTGTAACTGAGGGCAGTGGGCCATACGTGGTTATCGTCAAAGCTTTGCAGGGATTCATTATCCATATATTGTCCAACTTTAGATTCTCTAACGGCTGTTGCTTCTCCGAATACTCTACGTCTCTCTCTAGAGTAACGAATTACACGGCCCGGACACTCACAATGATAACATTTAACATTCTCGTTAGTTGTCTACATTTCTAACCTACCCTCTAGAATGGCGGAGAATCTGACATCAACTAGAAACTGGGAATGTTTAGTGTTATTGCGTCTTCTTGGATTAGTGATCGGAGCAAGAGCCTCCTCGAATTTTTGTTGGACTATGGAAGCGATGTCATTTGAAGTGATAGATTTATCATTGTTATACTACATTTCCGATAGGATTTCCTGGTCTTCCTTAATAATGCTTCGTACCAGAGATTTCGTACTCAATTTCTTACAGTCCCCTTCATCAGACAAGTCATTTTCTCGTCTTCTTGCATGGAGGGATTCACTTTTCAACACAAAGCAAGTAACTCGTATCCTGGATGTACCACTCGGATTTCTCTTCAGTTCACTACACACGTGTAAGTAAACACCCTTTGCTATGACATCTTACATAATCTGACAGGCAAAATGTATTGTTCAGGAAGTTTCTGAACATAGTCTAATGTGTGTAAGACATGTGACGTTAGACTATGCATTAAGGAATTTTTTTTATATAAAAATACCATACAGCAAAATAAGATTCATTTTCTATATCTTAATATCCCATGAAGTGGTACATTATTACACTATAAATTTTATGTAACAAATGTAATTATATTTTGTATTTTCTTAAAAGATATGATTTCTTATGCATAAAACATACAATTTTCAATTATAAATCTTTTTTTTCTGTATATATTACGTTTAATGCATTTTCAATAATATATGTAATCACAAAAATATTCTAATGAATTGTCGATTTTAGAGGAATTTTTTTTCGTGAATTAGGCTTAATATCTAATGGATAGCAAAATCTGGGCACAGTGTGACATCCCATGGAAAGAAGCAGCAGACCTTGAGAAGCACTTCTTTTTTTCTCCCTCCGGTAGTGAAAGGGTTTAGATGTATATAATGTAGCAATGGGGGGGGGGGCCAGAAACCTATCTCCACTTTACTACTCAGTGAAAAAATTATAAACACAAAGTCTCTTCATTTCATTCTTCCCTGCATAAGTCCCCTAGTAGGCATGTGGACTCGCAAATGAGCATCATTTGTCGACCATGGTCAAATGATGTATGAGGATCAAAGTTATATAGGATGCAACGAGTGAAGAAATATAGGTTCATGTTGCAACAGTTAAATCCGGCTGTTGCAACAATTGCCAAAAAACGAAACTCGTTATAATGTGTTTGTTTGTTTGTGTGAGTATGGAAAACACCAATATTATAATTCACAAAATATCACATCATGAATCAACTATCAATCATAAAATCAGTGCATAAATGTTTAAGAGAAAATACATTAATAAAAGAAATTATTCGAAATCAAAGTAAAATTAATTTAACTCACATATATAAATTTTTTTATAATTAAGTAATGAGACATAAATTAAAACTAAAAATATTTTAAGAAATAGGAAACTTATAACATAAAGCCTATTGAAAGAAAAGCTAAGATTTAAAATAATGGAAACATTATAAATAAGACAATTCCATACATTGGAATAGATTTTGCCTTGAAAAAGTTTTACAAGTTATTAATGTATATAGAAAGGTTATATATTTTGAAAGAATAAAGTCAATTTTATCAAATTTATTTGTCAGCTTATTAACCGATAACTGTATTATAGGAGATTAAATATTTATTTACTTCATTCCATTCCATAATATGGAATTTAAAAAAATATTCTGGAAACTATTATGCATCTTAATATACAATCTTCAGCATTATTTCATCAATTATTTATTAAAGAACTATTTTGATATATGTCAAAAAATAGCATCTATTTCTAATAAAATATCTAAATTTCAGGAGAAATTTTAATATTGATCAAAACTTTAATATTTGAATGATTTCATCTTCACGGACGATGTGGGGTGGGGAATCTTTTAAATTATGTAATAATCAGTTATTCCAGCAATTGATTATATATTTATATAATGATAAAATTAATTTAACAAAAAAATTATTTGCATTCTCTGACTAAATGACACGAATCGATGTCACAAAATTAAGTAGCCATTTTATAGAAAATGACCACAATCTGAAAAATCAGCTCTACCACTATTTTACTAAAATTTTGACTTTAATACTTGAATTAGATTTAGATCCTAATGTATAAGTTTCTTGTAGAAATATCTATTTTTAATATTAAGAATAGTTAAAATGACTGATGAAGGTAAATCTCTTATAATAACTGCAAAAGTAGTTCAGTGAAGTCACGATTGCGTTCAAGAAATCATCGAAAGGTGTAAAGAGCTGCGACACGTAAAACAATATTCCCAGAATAGGTGGAAAGAAGATGCTGGATGAAAGAATCAAGAAGAAGATCCTTCAAAAAGTGACCGAAATTACAAAGGTTAATGCTCCTAAAATTGCTACAACCACTTTTTCTACGATACAAAGACAAGTTTCTGCAGAAACAATTAGAAAATTAAAAACAGGAAAGAACGCTTTAATGACCGTGTGACCAGGAAAACAGCTTTCATTTCTATACGAAACCACAAAAAAGTCGTTTTTTTGCTAAAAATTATATTTCAAAGTCTCTAGATTTCTGGAATCAAGTTATATTCAGTAGAGAGAGCAAATTTAATATGTTTGGAAGTGATGGTTGACGCTCTGTTTGACGGATACCTAATAGGGAGATTCTTCCTTAAATCACCATTCCTACTGCTAAGTATGGATGTGGCTCTGTGCTGGCATGAAGACGTATATCAGCAAATGCTGCGGATAGCTTAATGTTTATTGATAGGACCATGGACAAAATTCAATTCTTGAACATTCTGAAAAATAATTTAAAACAAAGTACTGAAAGTTTGTGTTTAAAACCGAGTTTCATATTTCATTTCGATAATGATCCTACTCATACAGCTAACATTGTTCAATTGTGGCTGTTGAACAACTATAGAATGAAGTTGAAACTCCAGCTCAATCACCTAATATCCACATTATCGAACATTTATGGTCACAGTTGGGAAAACTCTGACCAAAAGCACCATATCTCGAGTAAAGATCTTTTAAAAATGATTTAAGATAAGAGTGGGCTAAAATCACAAGTGAAGCAATCCAAAATCACGTTAAATCAATGCCAAGCCTTATATATTCTATCAGTAATTCAGTCATCATCAGTACACACACACACACACACACACACACACATATATATATATATATATATATATATATAATGTAATGCTTTTCTTTTAAGATCAATATTTAAGTAAATTTCAAATCAGTAGTTGCCAAGTTCAAGTTCAGTTATTGTTTATTTTATTGCAGGTGAGAGACAGAGAGCATTTACGCAAAGTTGGAGATACAACTCCACCGTTTGATAAGCAGTATAAAAAAGTCCTATGCGCATAACACAGATAATTTCTAATGTTTTGATTTTAAAAGTAGGGATTTCATAATAGATCACGTGTGATGTGTGGAGGGATTCCAAGTGATTGGTGCTGTAGACAGAAATTCTAGTTGAGATCATCCCAACAGGTCTGAAGCCGTTAGAACTGCATTATCAACGATTCTTAAGAACGCGTGATTGCATAAATGAGGATAAAAGGAATGACATTGGGAAATAAGAAAGAATGGGGAAAATTAGGAATTTAAACTATTATTATGAAAAACTAATATAAATTGAATTTAAATCCTTACACACACACACACACACACACACACATATATATATATATATATATATATATATATATATATATATATATATAATATTCACTAGAGACTTTTACCAAACACTAATTTTGACTTAAAATAATTATCCTTATTAATAAATCATAAAGTACTAATGTAATTACATATGTATGACGATAGAGTTTTGTGATTATTAAAAAAGATAAAGAATTAGCCATGATTTTTTTGTAAAGAAAAATAAAGAAATACATTAAAACTAAATTTAAATTTCTAGACTCGCGTTCGAAAGCTTATTCCTAACATCATTTCAAAACAGACAAAAATAAACAGTGACGCTTATAGGGATTACTTGTAGGAATTGTGACAAGATAATACTATTTCAAAACTGCACTTTCACCAGTTTAATAAAATCATATGTAATTTCGTTCCGCTTTTGAGAAAAATATCTGATAATGTAATAACATGTGTAAGATATACTCGAAAGGACATTTTGTATTATAAAAAATAAGTTAAATAGATGTTAAACTTAATTATTCTTTTTAAAAACTTTAGAAATAACTCTTTCTCTTCAGAAATTTTTATGGACATAAAATTTGCTTTTTATAACATAAAAAAATTGATGCTTTCTCTAATTTTTCCAAACTATATAATTATATTTTATTTTCAGAAATGTTACAATTCTTGTTAATCGAAAAATTTATTAGTTCTTTAAAATTCTGATAAGTTTTCTAGAATTTCTTCTGTTTCCGAGGTTTCCCCATGTCTTGATATCATATGGAATATCTGTTTTCAAAAAAAAAAAAAAAAAAGACTTAAATTTTGATAGCCATTTATTCTAAGGTATTAGCGCGTTCGCTGCCGGGGTTATTTTTGATTAAAGAAGAATTATAAAATTGTATTAAATCAAATAAATTAACTCACCTTAAGCGTGAAATTTCTCATAAAAAGTATCAAGCTGTTGCTTTCAGATATTCTTGAAAGATTAGCTGTGGCTCACGTCATAGAATTATTTTTAGTCGAAACTCAGTTTCAAAATTAGTGATTGTATTAGAATAGACAAATTCACTAAAGTGTTAGCATGTCTGGACCTTATCATATTTATTACATTAAATATTTGAATTTGTTTCTGGTTCCCAAAATCCTCAAAAGGAAATGAATATTAAAAAAGATATTATATATATATATATATATATATATATATATATATATATATATATATTAAGCGACGAATCCAGATTCAATTTAGACAGTGATGACAATCTTGTCCGTGTGTGGAGGCCCCTTGGTGAGCATCTCAATCCTAGTTTCGCATAATAGCCGTATACCTCTCCCACAGCTTGTGTGATGGTATGGGGTTCCATTGTATACGACATACGGCCAACCCTAATATTGATCCCCGCACCATATCACTCCAGAGGTACGTTCGTGACATTCTTCAGTGACATGAATTTCCACTCCTGACAGAGCTCCTAGGAGCCCTTTTTCAAAAGAACATCCTTCTCTCACACACAGCAATGATTTCACAGAACTGCCTCCGATTAATTTCCACCCTTCCCTGTCCTCCTCGATCCCCAGAATTATCACCAATCGAGCATATATGGAATCATTTAACATGGCAAATTGGACAGCCTATGATTTTGGTCGAATTAAAGATGCATTTACAGCAACTGTGGAACTAACTAGATGCCGCAGGATATCATACGGGACATGTATGCATCAATGCTCGACAGTATCACAACATGCATTCATGCTAATGCTGATCAATTAGGATATAAATACCTCCATTCATTTGTAATTTTTACTACGATAAATGATCCTTTTGCACTAATTTTACAATCACTTACTTATATTATCACTTATGCACTGTACTTACGTATGTAAAAATTTACTTTTATTCTGACTACCCTTTCTTGGTGCGGAAATATTTACAGCAAATATTGCATTTTATTATGTATAGTACTTAATGCTTTCAAAAAGGTATTTACTTTATGTTTTAAGAAAATTATGAAATCTTTAAGGTATTTCTAAGAAATTCAAAAGCAAATTGTATTCAAAGTAAGCGTTATTTACGAGATTGATAAAGTGAGTATATAAAAATAACTGTATTGTTTAAAAACTAATACTTTTTATTTATACTCTGAAAAACTACTTAATATTAATAAGTAATTCAACTAAATCTGTTAAGCATTAGAAATTTTCAAGAGCCTCATTTATTTAAATTTTTTTTCGAAAAAATTTTTTGAACATGGGTTTCCTTTCAAACTTCATACTTTGTGTAACATAATTTTTATACCTAAAATTTTAAGAGCAAAAGGAAAGTTGATAGATTAAGCCAAATTGAATTTATTAAATAGTTAGTTTTAATAATTTATTTTATTTTTCCACACTTATTAAAATAATCCTCTAAAAAAAATACGTGCAATTTTTTAGCTCAATTAAGCACTACTTTAATCAATTAAGCTACATGTAATTAAAATTAAAGGAAACGATAAATTACATCATTAAACTGAACAATTTAAGCGAACTGTAATTGAGCGCTTATAAATTGTGAGAAAAAAAGCTTTCAAAGTTTAGAACCAGACAAATTTACAATGCGATTTAAGTTAAACCCATTAAAAATATATTTGAAAACTATATTAATATTTTTTTTTGATTGAAAATCAAGAAATATTAAAATGTTTTTTTCCAAAACTGAATTTATCAATAGAAAAATATGGATTATGTAAGGGAAAATAGCCGTGGTAGCCTGGTACTCACTGTTGCGAATGCGTGGCCGGGAATGTTTAGTTGAACTGTGGAATTGATTCATGATGCACGCTAAATTTGTCGAAGCCCCAAATCCTGCAACTGACGTGATGCGGAAGTTTGGAGAGGGAGACACCAGCCCTAGTTTCGTCTTCATAACATGACCAAGGTTAGAAAATTACTACTTTCGAGGCCAACAGCTCTCGTGTTGCTTCTATGTGTGATGTGATTAAGAAATCACTGGGAAAGAGAACACTATTTTAAGAAGTTATTTTTAAAAAGAGAGGAAGGAACTTGATAAATAGAGGTATTCAAATGATTAAGAGAAACGAGAAAAATTAATCAATATTTTGACTGCTGACAGATACACGAAATTAAATTTCTCTTTATAGAAGGTTGTATTTATTAATAGTTAAGTAAAAATAGACTGTTAAAATCTATAGAAGTTTTCGTTTTAATTTCATATATTTTAACCGAGTAGTTTTGAATTTAAATTATTTTATTTACGTTATTTATATGCTTCAAGAAGAACTTTTAGATTAAGACAGAAATTTTTAATTTTCAATCAGAATAACTTATTTCTTTTCCCGAATTCATTCAAAAGAAATATTTCTGACTAAAATTTAAAAACCCGATGTTTTTCATGAGAATGTTACTGATTTCTATTTAATTTAGGGGGAAAGTCATAAATGATGCATTGGGATACGTGACTACAATAACATGTCATTCTAATATAAAATTTTTCCACACGAAAATTATTAGTAGTAATAAATCGATTACAAATATTTTGTGGCGTCTCTCGTCATTTTAGACTACAGAAGATAAAATCACTTCGTAATTAGACAACATGAAGTTCCTATTCAGATCGTTAGCCAAAAACATCAACAAAAAGACCGGACGAATTTCCTTCGGACCCATAGATTGGTAGTTCGCATCGCTACTGACACTCAACCGACTTCTGCCACAGGAATAAAAGGAATCTCTCTTAGAAACGGAAAATAACCCATTACTGAGCATCCATGGAGTTGTATATACAAATTTAAGCTGAAATTTATTTTTTCATCTATCTCAGCGAGAAACATTTTAGGACATTCATATTATTCCCATATGTTAAGGTTGACTCAATCTGGCATTTAAGAATAGTACCCAATCTTTTCTCAGAAAAATGCTCATATATAAACATGATTTGCATTGTCAAAATATATAATTTATTAATAAAACGTCTCGGAATATTGAACAAATTCTCAATGTCTTGATAATTTCAACTGGAATTTTTAACCTCTAGCATTTATGTGCAGAAAACTGAATATAAAAAAAATATTGATTGTTTCAAAGAAAAATTAGTTGTGCATTTATATATGCTGTTATCTACATTTTTCTGGAATCAGAAAATTATATTGAAATCATTGGGAAAAGATAGTCTTATTTTTTTTTCTGGAAAAGAAACACATATGGTTTAAATATAAGAAACCTGTAAAGCTTGGATAAGTAGTTGTACAAAAACTTTATACTTTATGCATCTTTCTTTCAATGATTTTTAAGTACAAACACTATTATAATGCACAGATAGAAAATTAATAGATTCAATATACATACTTAAGTGTATCATTTTTACATCTTACTGCAGTCAGTGTATAATTTTAATTTGATTTTGTGCCTGATAAAGAGCATCCCTTCTGATTCTATGATTTAGCGTTAGGGAAACGCAGTCAACTTCTACTTAGCGAGAAAAACTATGCTTTCATGCAAGAACAACTGAAGGCCAGAGGGTCAACAGAGAGGCAATGAACGTTTCTCCTCATGATTCACTCGCTAAGTAACTTTATAACACAAGCAGTAAACAGGACATTCCTCTGAACATCTTTCTTTAAATTTAACATGATTACTTGTTATGTTACATATTATGTTCACTTAAATATTTTATTAGCATAATTATTAATATTAACAATTTAATAATTTTATTGTTTATATATAGATATAAAGATTTATAAAATTCTTTATTTTATATATTCTAGGAAGAGAATTCCTTAAAATAATTTAATGCCGTAGAATACTTTTGTATTTCATCTTTAAGGCAAAATACAGTTGCACATTTTTGTATACCAAACTTTTAAATTCAAAATTGGTATCTTAAGATTTGGATAAGTAGAAAATGGATAGTATAAGAAAATAAAAAAATTGGATAGTATAATAAATAAAATGGATTATTATGAAATTTAAGTAAAGCGTGCACTTGTATGTGAATAAAATATACATGTATATCAATACGACATATCTCATTTCCTTTTTTCAAAGAATTTATGTCAAAACCCTGGCATATTTGAAGTATTATATAAATAATAATAGAAAATGTTATTCATATTTTTTTATTGAAAATGGTACTGTGGAAGTATCCTTATAGAAAAATAATTTATTAAAAAATATTTCTATTCATTATCAATTTTTGTACGTTTGTAAATTGATTCGGTCTACTGTATACTTTGCCGGACAGCAGTTTTGTTACATTAGTTTGAAATTAATAATCACATTTTACGTACGTAACTAAGTTTTTATTCTTAAAATAATTATAAAAAGACGTCACACAAACCAAAACGCAAACTTTTGGAACCATAGACAAAAATTAAAGAATTGGAACATATTAAAGTTATATTTACAATAGTTTAATTAAGGGGACACAGTACCTTTTATAAATGGACAAAATATCGTTAACAATTTTATTAACTTATTTTAACTGAAAGACTTTTCTCAATATGCAACGATGTTCAAAAGCTAAGCATAATTCGTAAAATACTAAAATTGCTTGTCAATATTGGTGAATTTCTTCCTCGAAATGGCTTGTAGAGAATTATGTGATGAAGGCGAAACTTGGACTTACTGCAAAACATTTCTGTCGACGTCAATAATGCAAAACAACCATGCATGTCCGAACGCGGAAAAACCGGCTCAATTGGCATAATTAGTTCAGACAAGTTTTGTGCGATTCATGTGCAAAGGAGCTTTGTTAACGATTGAACAGAACGAAAGTTGGCATAAATATTAAATCTGCAAATGTTTTTTAAAGGAAGAATCGTTAGAATACTTGAATACGGACTCTGCAAACCGAGTTCTTTAAGGTCTCAATGTGCCTTAGTATGTTATCTTATGATTGTGATAAAGGTCTGAAAGTGAAGGAAATAATGAGACACCTTATCACCGTATAGTCTGATCGACGACTTTCTTGGACTGGAAAATATTTTAAACATACATTGGCTTGCCCATTCATCTGATCCGATTCCAATCAAGCATATATAGAATGCCCTCGGGAGACAATTTCCAGCCCTTCAGCATCCACCAATTTCCATTACAGACTTGAAAAGAGCTCTTCGTGACGTTTGGAACGCTTTGAGCTCTCTACTGATCAACAACTTTGTAAGAAGTATGGAAAATGTTTGAGCAACGTGCCTGGCTGTCAGAGGCGGCCATGCACCTTATTAAACTGCACCAACACCTTTTTATTTTATTTGTTTTTCACTAAAGTGTGAACTCCTCTTATGCCAGTTATCTTCCAAACTGTCTTGTTTTATAATAGTGATGATTTTTATCGTTCTTTTGCGTTGCTTTACTTTTTTCTATTTTAACTATCATTTATCACATTTCTTGCACTTACGCCTTTCCTTCATTACCCGTATAATGATTAGTTATGTTTACTTCTGGACACCAGTTTATTCATTTAACAGAATGCAATTCAGAGCATTGAATTTGTAACCAATGAGCTACTGTTTCTCAGCTATTTATATATGATAAAGGACATGTATTTAAATTGCGAAGATAATTTTTTTGTAATCATTATAAAGCTTTGAAATTTTTTTCTAGTTTAAAATATTAATTAAATATTATGAAATAGAGAGTTAAATAAAAAGTTAAGTTTTTGAAATTCACAAAATTAGGAATCGCGTTTTTTTAAGATTCTTCAATATGTCTGATGGAAAAAAAATGGTAAAATCTAATTATTACAACCAAACCAAAATTATGCGAAGCAATTCTTAAAAATCAGAAAATGGTCTTTAAAACAACTAACATCGTAGAAATAGCAGGAATTTAAAAATAATAAAATATTTTGAATGGACATTAAAATTTTAAACAATTGAATAAAAATGAAGTTTTTATCAGCTATGCACACTATGTGTGTGTGTTCGAATGTGATAAATAAAATTTTTCTTCTACATATACATGGTTAAAGGAATCCCCTATAATAAACCATACCGCTTTATTTTAAAAAGCCACCTAAAAGTTTTGAAATTGCACTTAATTTTTTAAAAAAATTAAATATATTGAACATATAGGACATATTATATTTTACCCATTTGTAATGCGTTTCAATGTAATATATTTGTATTAGAAGAACATGTATGACAAATTGGACACTAAGAAGTTTCAATAATAAATTTTATTTTATTTTCGTTAACTCGCTTTCTGCTAAATATACGATTTTCCAATGTTGAAAACTGTTGTGTATTTATAGGTATGCGTGTATGAATTACGTACTTGTGTTGCAAACTATTGATTAGGAAATTGTTCATTTCACCTTCTAAACATTTGTACTTTTTTTTTTTTTTTAAATCGGTTAGATATCTCAAATTATATTCAGAAATTAAATATATCATGTATAATTTTGTTACAAGTGAATTTCTATTAGCTCATATATCAGGCCATTCCTTCAACAATATATTATAATAAGCTACTTATAAATTAGCATTTTAAACTTATTACGCAGAAAATAGTATGCTTAATATTTATCTTGATTGATAAGTGTTATTTCTCGAATAATAACTAGCATCAATAATATAGCACAATTCTAGTGAAGTGTTGAGAAATTCTTTCAGATTATAACAACTTTTATAAAAAAAAAAATAAGTGTTTTTAAAATTAAAAATAAAAGGTTTAAATATACTTTTGAATATGTATGAATTGTACGCTATATATAAATTTCAGAATATGATTTTGCCGAAAGGCGATAATGTAAATAATTTTGACCTTCTTAACATCAAATCTGATGTATAGCTTTTAATATAATTAGATACCAGTGTGGCTATATAGGAGAAAAATATTTCTTATTATGAGATAAGTGAGGGGAGGCTAGTTGTTAAAGGGACAGGGTTGGTGAAATTTGACGAAAAATTCGATTTTTCTTTTTGTATCATTAAATGGCTTAAACTTTAATATTTCCAACGACTTATCACAACTGTACATCAAAAAAACAAAAGTATTGGAATTTTTCATTCTTTCTTAAAGCACTTCACAAATTGTACACTTTTTAAAAAGAGCCTGACTAATGAAATCAATCCTCTCTCGCGACGTGGTTCCTCATTTTATACTTTACGTATATTATTATCTATGCTTAACTTTCCCAATTTTCTTACTATTGAAGAATTGAAAGAAAAAAAAAGTTGATTGCAATTATTTTCTTATAGTTTATAATTGTTTGTATTGTTCTTTGCGTGATTTTTAAGCATTGCGGATTATAGCCTTTGTTGTTGCATATCCTATAAAACTATCAAACATTTTAAACTATTTTTTTCGTGCATCTTGTCTTGCACACTTAGATTGCACTATATTTTATTTCGAAAATATTATTTTACTGGTAAAAATTAAGTTAGTTAATTTATTTAGAATGCCACAAAGTTAGAGTATATTTAAAAACAGTAAAAATGCTTGAAAGTCAACCATAAGTGATATTGAGACTGCTATTGAGTTTCTTATTAACGTCATACTAAAAGCAACACGAGGGCTATTGGCGACGGACCTTGTAATTTTGAGCCACTGTCAAGTAATGAGGATGACAACTGAGCTGGCAGCCCCCTCTCCTAACATCCACACCACACCAACGGGAGGACTTTGGGCCTAGACAGATTTAACGTGCATCATCCCCGGCCATACGGCAGATCTTTGGCGGCCAAGGATCGAATCCACGACTGAAAGAAAACCACTGGCCACGAATCCGAAACCATGACCACTAGGCTACCGCGGCCACGAGACTGTTATGGAATCAAATGATAATTCTGGAACTTTAAAAGGGGCATATTAAGCAGTTCTTTCCTTTAGTTTAATGAATATGGTAAAAATACAGATTCTGGATACAAAATTATGTAGTTACATGTTTTGTAGTAAGTTTTGGATAAATTTTCTGCATGCGAGCATATCTGTGCCATTTAAAAGGAGATTGGACATTGCATAAGAATCAGAGATCTTTTGGAAATGTTGGATCCCTTCAAAAATGCGGCAAACCATTTGGGTTGAATATTTTCAATTGTTGGTGAGTAATGTAACAATATCCAGTGATGAGAAAAACTCTGTCCAATTGGATCAGAAAGTTGATGTGTTTTTCATCGTGTTTAAGCAAAATACGAAACATATGACCACACAAAGCAAACGAATACTTCTCTACCAATAATTTAAGTCATCAAGCTTGTATTTAGAGATTTGGCAACTCCAGAGCTTCTAAGGAAATTCTTTGATGGAAAAACGTTGATAGAAACACAGAATTATAATGAATCTGTGAATATTGTCATCTGGACTGGTACACCAAATACTGTATTTGTGACCACCGAAACCTTAAAAATGTAAGTTTTTGACGTTGCTTCTTGTTTTAATGTGTGAAGTATAACAAAGTTCTTTACTTTTTGTAGATATGAAATTCGTGCTGGTCTTCACTGTTTGTCAAGAATGGAGGAATTAGACAAAGAAAGCAATATCGATAGAGAACGGAAACTATCCAATTATCAAACAAATGCCAGAAAAAGAAATAAAACTACAAAATGTTTTCTTGAGCATTCTTATGAAACTAAAGAAGGTGATAATTCTTCACACAAAACAATATTTTATTAAATTTAACTTCTTAATCAAAAACACAGACATCAATGAAATTTTTAAATGCGATTTTCTCAAAAAATGAATTTTTTATGATCATGTTCCTTTTTCTCAATATCTAAAAGATTTAAGAACGGAATTTCTTAATGAGATGTATAAAATGTTATATTTTAATGTAGAATTTGATGATTTTTGCTAACTATTTATTTTATGCCCTAAAATTGTGCCATAAATTCTAATTTAAGAAAAATTATGGATAAATAGTTAATAAAAAATTCTAATTGAATTAGAAAGAATATGGATTGTTACAGTATATAAAATATGTTAATCTAACTTTCTTGTAATATAAATATGTTCTTGTAAAATACGTATTATGCTTACAAAATATGTAAGTCTTATTAGTAATTTGAAAGTCCTATCTTGCCCCGTCTCTGAGAAAAAGATACTTACAGTTGGTTAATTTCCCATGGGAGAGGAGAGGATTTTCCCAGTCTACTTAAACTAAGATATCATAGTAATGTGATATTATTTTCTACGTTAATAATTACAATTTTGTTTGAAGAAACTTTTTTATAAGCGTGAGATCGTTAACATCAGTTTTTAAATATTTATGAAACATTTCAAATTTTTCTTCAAAATTCCTATTATGAGTTTCACTCCGATTTCTGAAACATCCCCATATAATTTAAAACTATAAGGAATGTCATTTCGTTCGTGCCTACAGCTAAAGAAAGCAATCTGGTAACGCGAAAATTACACTTATTTTTAAACCGGAGAAGTAATACATTGCTCTTTAAACCTGGAGACGCTTATCCGATACTTTCTGCGACAACATTCTTCACTTAAGCAAAGTCACGTTCTCCAGCAAAGTAGCATTTTGACCTTTTAACATCTAAAATTAATGAAAAATGTGTAAATGTGATAGAAATGCTGCGTATTTTTATGAGCATACCAGAAATTAGAAAAAATTATTTCCATTCATTTAATATGAAAAATTCAAGGCAAAGATTAATAAATTTTCACTCTGTAATTCCTCTTTTCATTATGTGTATTTGTTTCGGGTTTGCAAAAAATATTTATTTTAATTCAATTAACTTTACATTTCCTTTAAATAAGTGCATACTTCAAATAACAATAAATGCATCATATTTTTCTTAAATATATATATATCTAATATAAAATTCTCGTTTCACAATGTTCGTTCCCATACTCCTCCGAAACGGATTGACCGATACTTATGAAATTTTTTATGCATATTCAGTAAGTCTGAGAATCGGCTACTATCTATTTTTCAAACCTCTAAGTGATAAGGGGTGTCCACCCCCCAATTTTTTATTTATTTTATTTTTTTGATAATTTTTTTAATATGTGGCATTAAAAAATACATACAACCCTAAATTTTCACTTTTCTATCACCAACCCCTGCTTTTTAATAGTCATTTTCATAATTTTATCATTTTTTATCCCTCTCGATAACATTAATTGTTATCACTTGGTAAGTTATCCCCTCCATGTGTCTACCGGTGTCACTTCTCACCCAGTAAACAGCACGGAGTAGGGATGACAACGAAGATGGTCTCCTATATCTCTCAAACAATAAGCCTTCTCTCACTCCCACTACAGTTTTCGGCTATTATTAGTGTTCATGCGTCAAGCGTAGTAGTTAAACATTTTTACTATCTCAGTGTAACTCTCATATCAAATATATTCTCAAGTAACTTTATTATTTATTTATTAATAACTAATATTATTGAATATAATTCATTATTAATAACTAA
>BMAW01083644.1:49604-79013 GCA_019974015.1 Nephila pilipes
TATTGAATATAATTCATTATTAATAACTAATATTATTGAATATAATTAATTATTAATAACACGTGTGTTTAGACAAAAGCTGAAGTCTTTAATAAATTTTATTACTAAACTACATATATTCGGTCCCACACGTTGCTGGGTGTATTCGGTTGAGTGGCAAAAGCGAGGATTACCTCATGCCCACATTTTGGTTTGGTTAATCGACAAAATCCGTCCTGAAGAAATAGATAATATAATTTCTGTAGAAATTCCGATCCGTCTACTGATAAATTGCTGTTTGATATTGTTACAGCAAACATGATTCATGGCCCATGCGGTACTTTTAATCGTTCATCGCCTTACATGGCAGATGGAAAATGTACAAAAAATTTCCCTAAAGATTTCACTAACGATACAATTACAAATGTCGAACGGATATCCAATATATCGTCGAAGGAATCCAGATAATGGCGGACAATCATTTATTAAAAACATCAGCAACACAGACATTGATATTGACAATCTTTGGGTCGTGCCATATTCGCCACTGCTGAGCAAAACATACAATGCTCATATTAATGTTGAGTTATGCAGTTCTGTGAAGAGCATCAAATACATTTGCAAGTATGTCCATAAAGGCAGTAACATGGCGGTGTTTAGAGTGGAAAACACCAATTCCTCCAGTGAATAAAAACGATGAAATAACGCTCTACCAAATTGGTCGGTACATCAGCTCCAATGAAGCTGTTTGGCGTATCTTTGGTTTTTCGATTTATGAACGGGATCCAGCAGTTGTTCAGTTAGCCGTTCATCTTGAAAACGGTCAGCGTGTATATTTCACGAACGAGACAGCGATTGATCGTGCTATAAATCCACCAAAAACTACACTCACTGAATTTTTTGAATTGTATAATCGTGCGGATGATTTTGGTGCCTTTGCAAATACTTTACTCTATTCACAAGTACCACGCTATTTCACATGGGCTCAAACAAAACAATGGATACCCCGCAAGCAAGGCTCACCAGTTGATGCATGTCCCAATTTATTCAAATCAAACGCCTTGGGGCGAGAATTTACAGTGAATCCAAGACAGACTGAGTGCTTTTATCTTCGACTATTGTTGGTTAATGTTACTGGCCCATTGTCATTTCAAGATATACGTAAAGTGAATGGGCAACAGTATACAACGTATAAAGATGCATGCCTTGCACTCGGCTTGCTGGAAGATGACAATCAGTGGGAATGTATGCTTGCTGAAGCAGCATTGAACTGTACAGCAATACAAATTCGTCTACTATTCGCTATAGTGTTGATTACATGTTTTCCAGCCCGAGCAGAGATATTGTGGGATAATCACAAAGATTCAATGACTGATGATATATTGCATCAACATCGTACACGGTGTAACGATCTAGCGATAACATTCAGCGACGATATGTACAATGAAGCATTGATTGCTATTGAGGATCTTTGCATTATCATTGCTAAATTACCACTCAGTCATTTCGGTATGAATTCGCCAAATCGAGGTGCAACTGATTTAATGAACACTGAAATGAATCGTGAACTGCAGTACAACACTGTAGAAATGGCGGCGATTGTTACTCGCAATGTCCCACTAATGAATGATTAACAAAGAACCATTTACGACCGCATTATGCTCGCAGTTTCAGCAGGACAAGGTGAGTTCTAATTTTTAGATGCACCAGGTGGAACTGGCAAGACATTCCTTATTTCTCTAATTCTCGCCGAAATATGATCCAATAATGGCATCGCATTGGCCGTTGCATCATCGGGCATTGCTGCAACTGTATTGGATGGAGGCAGAACAGCTCATTCAATATTTAAGCTACCACTAAATATTCAAAATAACCCTGACGCAGTGTGCAACATAAAAAAACAATCGTCCTTAGCCGCAGTGTTGAAACAGTGTAAAATTATCATCTGGGATGAATGTACCATGGCACACAAACATTCGCTTGATGCGTTGAACAGGACATTGCAAGATATTAAAAACAACGACAAACAATTTGGTGGCACTCTGTTAGTCCTTTCAGGTGACTTCAGACATACACTTCCCGTCATTACACGTTCAACAAACGCTGGTGAAATCAACGCCTGCTTAAAATCATCGCCATTGTGGCGTAATGTTAAAATAGTACATCTGAAAGTAAATATGCGCGTTCAAATGCTTCAAGATCCATCCGCTGAAACATTCTCAAAACAACTCTTAGATATCGGCGATGGAAAAGTCACTATAGATGAAACTGGATACATAAAATTAGCGACTGATTTCTGCACAATCATTGATTCGCAAGATGCTCTCATTGAACAAATATTTCCCGATGTACACACGAATTACATAAATCTCGAGTGGCTTGCAGAAAGAGCAATTTTAGCTGCAAAAAATGTGGACGTTGACATTTTGAATCTGAAGATACAACAGTTATTGCCAGGGTACTTGGTATCATATAAATCTATTGAAACAGTTTGCGATGACACTGAAGCTGTAAATTTTCCAACAGAGTTTTTGAACTCACCGGATTTGCCAGGCATGCCACCACATAACTTACAATTGAAGGTTGGATCTCCGATTATTTTGCTTCGTAATTTGAACCAACCCGCCACGGCTGTGCAACGGTACGCGATTAGTCATTAAAAAATTAATGAAAAACGTTATCGAAGGCACCATTTTAAATGGCAAGTTTCGAGGTGAAAATATATTAATACCGCGAATACCTATTATACCCACAGATGTGTCAATTGAATTTAAGTGTATTCAATTTCTGATTAGATTGGCATTTACAATGACTATTAATAAATCCCAAGGCCAAGCAATGTCTGTTTGTTGCTTAGATTTGAGCACACCATGTTTTTCACACGGACAATTATACGTTGCACACTCTCGAGTGGGTAAACCATCAAGTTTGTTTGTATTAGCTAAAGACGGGCTAACAAAAAATATTGTTCACGCTGTAGCATTAAGAGATTAATATTATGTAATGAATTAATGATATAAATAATTATTACTTTTGATAAACTGAAAAAATTAATGTTTGGTGTTTTGTTATTTTTATATTCCCTCATCGCGCGTTCACAGCGCTGTATGCCTTTTTCACTCATATTCCACATCCTTATAAACTTCCAATAAGTTAATTATTTTTTTTTCTACTCTAGAAATTCTCTAGAAATTATTTACATGGCAAAACAACGTTTGCCGGGTCAGCTAGTATATATATATATATATATATATATATATATATATATATATATATATATATATATATATATATATATATATATATATATATATATATATAAATATATATATATATATATATATACGTACATAAAGTTACCTCTCCTTTAATGTATAGTTAGACCTCCTCAAAAATATAAAACATGAATAAAAGTACCAACATATGTAATACGCGATATCAAAAGTGCAATATCTTTAAGGAATGGTCAGAAAATTATACATATTTCAGCGTAGAGTAATTATAAGAATGATGTGAAATGAGCAACACTCTGGCATACGTTGAAGAATATATAAAAATTCATTTTGTCTCAGATGATGCATGTATTTGCAAAGAATGCCAGGTAATTGTCAATAGTTGCAGTTCCAGCAGACAGATGATTTTCCTAGAGGCATGGTGATCGGATTAAGAATGGTAGGATGGCTCATACGGTTCATAAATCTCAGCCGAATATGACTGCACTGTGCCAGCTGTGGCAAACATGGTTGGAAGAAGGAAATGTGTTAAGCTTGAGGGTTACTGATACAACGAGAATAGCATGAGCACGCGGGGATCGGCAAATTCGCTGATAAGCCGTGGTGGAACTCGAAGCTACTTTTACCTCCATTCGTCAGCATGTCCAAGACACTTTGAATGTTCCCATAAGAATAAGTACCATTTCTCATCGATTGGCTGCTAGCAGCTTGCACTCACGGAGTTCGTTAGAAGACTATCAGTGACCCCATAGTATAGATGCCAACGTCTCCAATGTTGCTGGGCTCGAGCGATGTAGAGGATGGAATATTCCAGAGTTGTGCTCTGAGATCAGTCACGATTCTATTCTTCCAATGATAGATCCAGTGTACGAGTGTGCTTCGACGTGGAGCAGGTGGATTCCGGCAGCAATTGTGAAACGCTTCACCACGCGACAACACATTTTGGTTTAGGGCACAATTGCGAATTATTTCAATTCACCTCTAGTTCTGATTCTGGACACTATGACAACCCAAAGATATGTGTATGATGATCTATGGCCAGGGACACTCCCCTATCTAGAGGGGAGTATCCAAACATTTTATCGGCATGGAAAAACCGAATGTACATTGCTCACATCTGACAAAGCGCTTTGCAAAGAGTAAAAATGATTTCCTGGCCTCCGATCTCTACTTCTTAATCACCAATTGAACACATTTGGGATGTGATTGCACATAATTTGCAGAACCTGTCACCACCGTGTTCACAAGACGAACTATGACAAATAGTTGACAGGGAATGGAGGGACATTCCTCTGGACGTCATTCGTACTGTCTTTGACTCTGTAACTATACGTGATGTTTCGTGTATCGCCTTACACGGTGATCCTACAACCTTATGAAACTACACTTCCCCTCTTTGTATTATGCATATCTATTCAAAATAAAGATCACTTATTGTTTATTGCTGTCACTCTCTGTTTGTTGAATTTCATCGCTTCTGGCTAGCCCTTCTTGTGCTGCATTGTCAATGTCGTGTAATGTATATGTTTAAATATTTTAATCAGTATTATTCAGAAACTAAGATCCCATTACATTCGTGGTGAAATAATTACTTTTAAAAGACTTTAAAATAGATACTATTTTCTGATAATCATCAGTTTAAAAGGTAGGAGGAAAAAATTATTATGAGAAAATGTGCATTTAAAATCATACAAAATATGTACTACTTTCCTCAAATAATAAATCCTAAATAAAATGAAGAAAATATTCACAGCAGCTGACATGCGCGATTTCTTTCTTTTCTTGAGGAGGGTTGGTTTTTCGAAACACCTCTCCATAAATCTCTCTCAGTGCAAGTGCGTGTCCGTATTTTTATTATATAAATCCATCTATTCTTTAAACGTTTAAAACGTACCTTGTATTTTTTGGTGGCCTTAGTATTTTCTGTAGTAAACTACAAATTAATAAAATTTCGAGTTAAATCAAGGATGCATGGAAGTAAGATTAAGAAGAAACAAAACAATTTATGACATCAGATTATTCCTAGTCTCCTCTTGTGCCATAGCGTAACTCAATGTATTAACACTACAAGTCAATCAAAGAGACGTTAGACAGGTCGTAAACGCTATATTTATTGACAAATTGCTAATATAACGACAAATGTAACAGGCTCACCCCAGATAATGCCCTAAATATATTAACTCGATCTACCAATAATAAACTAACTGACTCTTACCACTAATGTCGGTTTGAGACTGACTTGACTTCTAACTTTCATTAAGCAGCCGATAACTTGTAATTATTCTCGGCCTTGACTTCGATTGTGGAATAATTACCAAATGGTAGAACCACTTGACTTCCATCTTGACTCTCCAGCTGAGTTTATATATTTCCAATCTCCCTTGCTTCATTTCATTTCTACCTGCTTGTGAATTGAAAATTCAAGTTTCATTTTTGGTTGGGCAAATGTTGTTTAGGTAAAGAAATCATTCTTAATTAAAAGTCCCCAAGGTTAGTGAAGAGAAAACAGCGAATTGCCCAAAGTCACAAACTCTATAAATTAAAGAGAAAAACTTTTTCTTGGAAAATTAGAGGTTAAATTATTTAAGATATTTAACCGAAGGAAATAGATACTACTCTAACAGAGTATACTACTTACTTTTTTAGTTCTAACTAATGTACTTTCTTCAGTAAACAGCTTTGTAAACGCAAATTTGTTACATCCTCATATTCATTTATCTTTAATAGATTACTAATCTAAGTTGATTTTTTTCTTGTTTTAATTAAAAGCTGTTGCTTCAAAAATTATTCTAAAGAATGATTTGTCTGACCACACCAGACACTAATGAGTGTTTAAAGAAAGAAATTGGAGGAATAATAATATGCGCCAAAAGCGATTGCTGCTAAATAATATGACTATGAAAAACATAATTTTTTCTTAGACGAGATTAATAAGTAAATTAAATTTCACATTAGAAATAGAACTATTAATTTTTAATTCCTTGAAATTATCTAAGGTGACTTTTATTAGGTGCTCAATGTTTGCTTAGTTAAAAAAATATTTAAATTCTTAATTAGAAATCCTCTTATAGGGAGGAGTAAATTTCGATGGCAATTGAAAAACTCATGTACATTAAGAAATCCAAACATCCGCACTGTAAATACGATACATCTTTTTGCTTTCTAACACTAATTGTGGCAACAAAATATGATACAGGGAATATAATTACTCTCATTGCCATAAAATTTTTCGCACCAAAAAAGAGTTGTCAGAATAAAACGAAATTTTACATATGTAAGTACAATGTAGAAATAATTAAGTGATTACAAAATCAAACAACATGATCATTTATTGAACGAACAGTTACAAATGAATGGAGGTTTTAGTACCTGTTGGGTCAATTCTAATAAGAATGTATGATATTATACGGTCGGGGATTGAAGCATACAAGTCCCATATGATGTCCTGCGACATCTCATATCACAGTGGTTTTAAACGTGCCTTTAATTCAACCAAAGTCTTAGGTTGTCCAAACTTATCGTCCTAAATGATCCCAAATGTGTTTGAGAGGCGACAAATTTGGAGATCGAGCAGGCCAGAGAAGGGTAGAAAGGTAGCAAAGACACTCCTGTGAAACCCTCGCTGTATGTAGACGAGCATTATTTTGTTGAAAAATGGCTCTTGGATGTCCTTCCCTGAGTGGCAACAAATGTGGATGAAGAATGTCACGAAAGTACCACTGGGCTGTCATAGCGCAGAAGATTAGTATTAGGGGGGGGGGGGCTCTGTGTCGAATGCGATGAAACCCCAAACCATCATACCAGTTGTGGGAGCGGTGTACTGCAGTTCTGAAAAGCCTGGATTGAGACATTCACCACCAGACCTTCGGAAGCGACGGTATGTTAAGTGGGGGTCAATGGCAGTACACATAACGGTCACCCCTATAGCAACTGTCTTTTAGCCATGCGCCTTGCTTTGTTACGGACTTACACAAAGTCCCGTAGTGAAGGTGTTACATGTGTGATATTGGTGGACAATGTGCAGTTGGGGTGTGCATGCCTGCCGTACGATGTGACGGTCTTCTTCACTAATAAGATGTCGAGAGTGTCTTAGGCCTGTCTTCATGTAGCAGACCTGTCTATTGTCCATTGGTCTCAACACCTCCCCACAGTAAAGGCAGAAAGACCTAGGAAGCGTAATGGCATCTTCAGTTAAAGATTAAATACATGCAAACAATCTCTGCTTACCTGTTTTATAATCCAAGGAGAACGGAATTCTTCAACTTCTGATGGCACTATGCAATGTGCAATCATCCTGCATTTGTAATCATTTACATATCTGTCTCACGTATACCTTTATACCAAGTATTGTAAATATCCCACTCTTACTTATTAATGCGCAAATTTTTATGGCAATGAGTATATTTCTCAAAATTGATTATTCTTGATAATGACTAATAAGTGAACCTACCTTGTCGATTAGCCAAATAAATAATGAAAGTACATTAAAACTGGATAAAAAACATAAATGAAGTGAACAAAAACCAACACAAGAAATACGGGGCAAATCAAGCATTCAAACTGAAAGAGCACTCATGCCCTGCAACGCTATTAATTCCGATAAAGAAAATTTGTCAAATGACTTGAATGAGCCTAGGAAAACTGTTGAAGCATGCACTGTGCTGTTTGGGATCCATCTTGAGAGTCGAGTTTTGATGGTCATCCTATTTTAAATAATCGTTTCCCTACGTTGAAATAAGACAGCTTTTACGTTGGAAAACTTTTTCTGAGCATTGCGTGAGAAGAGTCTCATCACACTATTTTTCCCGACATCTTCACGTTAAGAAGTGTTCAAAGTCATTTTCTATCAAAATGCACAGAGATGAAACTATCACCAATTACCCAAAGGCAAAATGTCAAACTCCTGTTTCTTATCACTTTTTTTTGTACATTGGAAACACGATTATCGTAGAAGAAAGAGAAGACATGAGTTTCCTCTCCTTTGTTTCCCATGTCCTATGCTATCTATGCTCTTATGATTCTCATTCCTGAGCTGTCACATAAGTTTGTTTTACTACTATTACAAATAGTGTAAATTGAATAATCTATTTAGCAAATTTATTTGGGAAATTTAAATGGAAGTTTGAATTCTGAAACATGTTCACACACCCCACTACCACTCAAAATAAGTTCACTGCCACTCTGCATCATTCCACCACGGGATGATGCAGAGTGATTAAATTTAAGATTGATTTTCTAAGAATTCCATACACGAACTCTCGTTTTATCTAAATTCTTAGTTTTCGGTATTATGAAAGTGAAAAACAAATAAAAGCAGAATTAATACATTTAATGTGTATTTCATATGTACTCTTACTAATTCATCCCACTTAAACTCTCCTCAAGTGTGTAAAATATTCAAATGTGAATATATATGTAGGAATTCTGTAGTTATAAATTCATTTGGATGAAATTCGAGTTTTGCTAGAGGAATCATAAGAGCACATCAAGCCCCAACAAAAATTAAACAACAGTTTTATGAAAACGATAAGAAGCCATCTAAAATAATAATATTTCACCTCCCTACATACAGTCTAATATCTTATTTCCCTTAGAATATGAAATATATTACCTTCCTCGGGAATATATTCATCTACAATGAGAAAAAAATTGCAGTGCGAAAGTTTTTTAAAATTTATTTTTAAAGGTTTGTCAAAGTTTTACTATTAAAATGTGATACATGCGTCGATTAATATTGTTTGTAGTCAATTATAGTATTCCTCAAATTAGATTAGAAGGAATATGAAGCAGGAAAGCCTATCAATTTTAATAATATAATGCTTCCTTGTATTAGTTTATCCTTTAACACCATACTGAAAGTGAAAACCATTATATGGTTTCAAATAATATTTAGATTTGGCTTAGGTTTAATCGAGTGATATACATTCGTCGTCAACGATATTCATGGTCAAGTCCTGATAATGTCTATCGTTTAGAGCAGGAGTATCCAAAATGTAGGCCACAAGTACCACCCCATCATCACGCCCCAGTTTATTTACAGTACGTAGTAAAATTTATAATGTAATTAAATATATACAATCCAAGATATATCCTAAAAACTTGCAATAAGTGAATAACGCTATGCGACGCGTCTTCAGTGGAATCCACAGCTCGACAGAGACAATGTCAGTCTATAATTCGTTAACATGATCTAGGCTATCGTGACCTGTATTTAATTTATCGACTCTCAGGAAGATGGAACCGTTATATATTTAGCAAAGTTGTAACAATACGCAAGGGCAAAACACTTCTATCACCACCGTAATGGCATTTCTTTGATACTTGTAAGTAAGTACTAACGAAAATGCATACGGAGCAGAGTACTTGTGCAACATAGAATGTTCACTCGCCTGCTAGTCTCCAAACGATAATTTAAGCATTATTCAAAACTACAGTGAGTTAACATGATGAGTTAGCCAGTCATAGCCCTTGAAATTTAGTGCAGGAGTCAATGTGGTCCGGAGATTGAAACATTTCGAGACCCTGGCCTAGAGTACAAAGAGCTCCAGCATGTTCGATAGAGCTTGGTTTCGAAATCCTACATTTAAGTGATATAGAAGTGGTGGCGGTAGCCTAGAGTTCATGATTGCGAACTCGCGGCTGGCTTTGTCTCCATAGAGTCTTGGGTTCCAGCCCTGATGTGACAAGAAATCCACCATGTGACAGGGCTAAAGCCTGTTAAATATGTAGAGGCTCTAATTCCTCCCGCTGATATGGTGAGAGGAAGTTGCCAACTCAAGTGTCGTCCTTATCACTTGATGAGGTACAACATTACGAGATCCGTCGCCCAATGCCCTCATGTTGCCTCTAAGTGTGACGTTAATTAAACAAGAAATCAACCTAATAATATTCGTATGAAAGATAAGTTCGATTGATTTCTTAGTAGCAAACAAGGATTACTGGTCACATGTATCGTAATTCTGAGCATTGATTGACGAACAGGACAACTGATAAGTAAAATTCACTCTATTATCTTGAACTTTACACCATCGCTATGCGATGGCTTTGGGCCTTTCCAGATTTAACGGGCATTATCATGGTTACGCAATCCGTCTTCAATTGAATGAGGGCTTGATGTCAGGACAATGAAAACAAACATTAAACAACCCATCACCTATCTCTAATTCATTCTAGAGATCATTCTATCTCTGTGTAATGAAAATTGTTAAGAGAATAGTTAATGGAGCGATTCCCCATTCAGAGGATAATAGCCTTGGTTTTTCTATATCCCATTCAACAAAACAACCAATCAATTTATCCTCCCCCAAACCCTTAATTAATTTATTTATACTCCTGTGGTTTCTTAAAAAATAAATTATGTAACTTATACCTATCAAATCTTAGAGAATATTCTTACTATTGATAAAATACCCAGTAGGACAAAGAGCGGAAGAGAGGAAACTCTTTTCACTCAAAACATCTGCAAAATGATCATAACTTCTATACATTTTTTCACAAATTCCATTTACAGGATAAAGTGATGTGTAATATCTGTAAACGTATCAATGACATAGAACATATCCTTTTGACTTGTAGTAAATATTTGAAAAAAATCATCTCTGGAACATACTTAAGATAAGCGCACAACGCAATATTACTTTCAAAGAATATTTGAAAACACTAGTAGCTAGAAAACAAATGTTCAAAATATTTCTACAGAAGATTAGGTACTTTGACATCTACTGAATAAATAGGTATCTTTTAAAGGGAATATAGCCTTTGTTGCTATATATCCCACAAAATCCCAATGAATACCTATCAAACGTAATGAATTGAGTTTTGAAAATTTAATTTTTATAATGCAACGATTGATTAAATTTAGTAAAAAAAGTGGAAATATTTGGATTATTTTATGAACGATTATTTATATTTTAATTTTTATACATTTGACTATTGAATGTTTTTTGACTCAAAAATATTTATTTTTTGCCCTATTAAGAGCATGAAAAAGGACAAGAAACAAACTGTTAAAACATTATTAATCATTTGTTTCAACCTTTTCATTCAAATTCACTTTCATGAGCTAACTTTGAAATTAATCATAGACGCATACATTTTTATTGAATTTAGAGAAACTTATTTCCTACAATATCAGTTTGCATCAAAAAGTGAGTTCAATTAGTGAAGCATGATGCTTTTAAGAAGTTTATTTCTTTCTTAAAATTATTTAAGCAAATGTTGACTAAAAAAAATAGAGAGATTAAAAAATTGTTTTCTTCTCTCCAGATGCTATATTAAAAATAGCTTTCAAAATTCTTAAAGTGAAGAGGAAAAGTCCTCTGTATTTGTGTTGATTGTTTTCAAATTACATCTTAAAAACAAAAATTAATGCTCCATTGTTTTTTTTTCCCAGATTTATTTTGAAGATTCTTAAGAAACACGATCTTTCCTAATTACAGAAATGAAAATGGAAAATCGATCAAAGAGTCCCCTATGATTTTTTCCCCCCGAGATTTAGTTGAATGAAAATATTTTGCAATAATATTTGTTGATTTAAAAACGCTTAAGTGCCTTGATATTTTTGCTTTTCTTATTTATTGTTTGCAGATAATTTATTTGGACTGTTTCCTTCCCATAGTTTTATAAAATATTTAATATATATTATTTTTATTTATGGGTTATAAATGTATAATATTTTGTCTAATTATATATAATTAACAAACTTTATTTATTCTATTTACAATTTAAATTTATCAATTGCATTTTAAGGCTCACTGCTCTAATAACAGTTTAAATTATTATCTCTTAGAAAAACATTATTACGAGTATAATATTTCTAAAACCTTTTGTCAAGTTCAACATAACATTTGGCATCGGTTCTGCGGAACTGGTACGAACTGTTTTAATCTAGCTAATGGTTAAAGAGATAAATTTTAATGCGGTTTACGAAACAGTTCGTGATTGGACCACATTTGGCATTATTTGTATTATAGTTGCAGGTTATTGCATTCGAGAGGAATAAGATACAATTATGATTTTATGGAGAGGATTGCTTGCATTAAGAATAAATAATTGAAATAGTTTCCGAAGCCTCGGTATATTTTTCCATAAACTGTTTCTTACATATTATCCATTTTTAAACAGTTCTATTATTTTAACAATAGTATTCCAAACTTTTATAATTCAATAAGAATACCGGTTTTGCTATTATGTTAATTTATGAAGTACCATTGTCAGAAAGGGATGGAGGGGAATATCCTCAATAAGTTTCACAGTTATAAACATTTTTGGACCAAAATGGTATCACTATTAATAGGTTAAGAGGAAATAAAATACAGCTTAAATAGAATAATTAATTATCTTAATTAACGTAGTTATTCGAATTACCATTAGAATTTCGACATGCAGGGATTTGATTTTTTTACCGTTAGCGATTTCTCAAAATAAAATGAGCTAAATTTCAAATGTCTTACTATTCAGATCGAAACTCTTCTACTGATGGATTTTTTAAAAATTAGAGTGCAAATGTTAAATGGATATTTAAAATATTCGAGGATAAAAAAAAATTGATTCAGCACTTTTCAGTGCTTTTCACACTGAAATATAGGTACACTTTTTCCAATTTTAAAATGTGATGCCTTTACGAAAGAAATTGAATTATATTATACGCATTTATATAAGAAAAAAGGAAATAAAACATATTTTTACATGTTTAAGTTTTTAAATGTCGAAACGCTTTAATCCAAAATTTCTTGCAGTTTTCTTTATTAGATCAGCAAATATTCAGCGGAAGGGGCCATCTACAAGTGTTTAAATATATCTTAATTACTGGTCCACTTATGTGGTGTTAAACTCAGATTTCTTGAGAATTACAAACAAAGAATTTGTGAGTAAAATATGGTGGATGACGGATAAGGGACTATGGTTAAACTGTGGGTTTCTTAACAAGACACTCACCAAAAACTTAGAAATGAAAAGGTATATGTTCACTTTTAACTCTGTGTATTCAAAAGAAACACTTATGAAATTAGATGCAAAATCTATTCTAAGAAATAGCCACATATATGAATTATATGTTTCCTTCACACTTAGAAGCAACACTAGAAATAACTATTAGAGATTACTACATATCAGTTTCCAGCCATGAAATATAAATTGTTAGTGATTTTAATACTTATATATTAAGAGATTTTTTTAACAATACATGAAAATCAAAATTATTCATCGGAAAAAGTATTAAAAGCATACGAAATGGAATATTCACTATGAAAACGGGACCAATACATATAAAAATGTGTTTTTCTACTCTACTCAATTCATTCAAACACTTTATTATCTGTTATTTACCGACCAACAAATATTTCCGGTTATCAGCTTCAAAAACAAATATCTAGAAATATTAACGAACACACAGGTAAAAGAATTTTTCTTCCCCTGTTCACGCTTCTCTTTTTAATTGATCGAATTCTACATACAGCTCATGCTCAAATTAATCTTCACTAACAAGATTCGTTTTATTCTGTGCTTGGTGATCATTTTTTATCACCAACCAGACTGCCGAAAGGGAAACTTGCATTCAAATATGTTACTGTAACTTATTGAAATTCGTCAACTGGCCAGATTCCTTTAATCGATCAAGTGTCTTCTAGACGTTCCTAATTCATAATTGGTGGAAGAATTAAAATGGTTAACCTATTTACAAAATAATTAAAACAAATTAACACATTCGTGGGAAACTATTTTAAATCTTTGAATGAAAATAATCACATCAAAATTTTAGATCCAATTTGAGACCAGCCTTTTTATAGTTGGCCAGGTGTGGGAGTTAGGAGAGGGAGGTACCAGCTCAGGTGTCGTTCTCGTCACTTTCCAGTGGCTCAAAATTACGAGGTCTGTCGTCAGTAGCCTTCACTTTCTTCTCAGCTATTGATCAGTGCAGACGTGTAATATTTTACTCTTTCCTTCGGTAAACTCTTGTATTTTCTCGCCGGGGCTTCTGCTAGAGTGTCTAGCTTTGTTTATCAAGTCATTGCGAGCTCGTAATCGAGCTCCTTCTCATTGTTTACCATCGCTGACTCCCCCCCCCCGTGAATGTTGAATATTACATCTCCTGGATTATTTGAATTTACATCTTCGGCTACTATTTGCTGTATTTCCTGCGTAATTGTTGAATTTCTGATGAAATTAATTAAAGATAAGACCATTTGTGTTGGCTATACCCTTTCGATTTTGAAAATAGAAAATATTCTTGAGAGTTTCCCTGTTGAGCGGAATAATGCTGAATTGAATGGATGTCTAGCAGAAGCCCACAAAAGTTTCGATGTGATTACTAATAAGATTAAAGAACAAATTATTGATAATATTCAAAGCCTACAGGAAACTGACAGACAAATTCAATCAAATACTCAAATCCTGAAAGAAGCTTCTGAAACGGTAGTTAACTCTATGAAATCTACATATTCACAGATCTTGGCAACTCCTACATCAAATTCAGATATTTCCCGTCAATGACCTAGACCTGAAAGTGTCGAAATTACCCAACCTCCCAATGATGGAAATTTTATCTTGGTAAAAAATAAAGTTACTTTATTACTCCTAAAAAATAATTTATCACTCAAAATATCCCATATCAACAAAATGAGTCGCGAATGCTTAGCTATCAACCCGATGGGTGAGAATGACGTGCAGTTGCTAGAATCAGAAGTCTGAAAAATCGATACCCTGAAAAATTACGATATAGGGAGACTTCAGATTAGATACCCATAATTTATATTGTATGGAGTGGATTCATCCTATAACGACACGAATCATTACAGGACACTTTAATTCAGAAGAATGAAGTGTTTAACAAAGACAATTTAAAAATTAAAATTACAATTAATTCCAAAACGCGATACAAATTGGTTTACAACAGTCGATCCCAAATCTTACCCTTAATGAATAATTTCTCTGTTCTATACCTTCACTTCAAACGAGTCAGAGTTTAACTATGTATAAACATCATGTGCTGTGTGTGAAATGTGGAAGATTTGAACATAACTAAAACCATTGCGTAAAAGTTTGAATTTGCTACTGGTGTGGATCATAGACTCGAATAAAAGAACTTAATGCTCAGCCAGATGCATTAACTGTTGTGGTAATAATCTGCGTTTCGAAACTAGCAAAAAAATTAATCACGGGTCTAATGGCAAGCATTGTCCTACAATGAAAATAAAAAAAAAACATTTATTTTTAGTCACACTGACTGTGGTATATTTCGCTTTTCTTACCTCTGGCTGATCAAATCAATATTTTGCAACTGAATGCTAATCACTCGCGGGCTGCGCATCTCTAGGCTTTTGTGGTGACTTCGGAACTCGGTTTCAATCTTCTGCTAATTCAAGCACATTATCTTGATTTTAATATTCTCTAACCCCCCTCTTGGATCAATTCAGTATTTCTCATTTAAAAACGAATGTTTCACAGTTTGTTTTAATGAATTAATTACCCCGAATGTTTCAACAAAACCGATCATGCAAAAGGTGTTTTACTTAAATTTAAAAAAACCCAACAACTTTCTATTTTATTAATAAATTTATGTTTCCCTCCTCAATATGATTTCGATACTATTTTAAAGGAACTCTCTGTTGACAAAATTTTGTTCATTTAACAAAATCCTGACGAGGGACTTCAATGCGATTCCATATGGGGTTATGATTTTACTGATACCCGAGGGGATTCTCTGATCTATTTTGCATTACACCATAATTTAAACTTCTTAAATACTCTACAATTGGATCCTACTTTTGTGGCTCACTCAGGTCAAGGTATAACCCAGATATTTCTTTGATATCTAACAACATTATTTATTTGGTGGATCGGCATATTATACATTTTGGTGTAATAAATCAGCATATTATTTTTTTTTCTAATAATAATTTTAGAATAAAGTACCTAACTACCCAAGGCTGTCCTCAGGGTTCGGTGCTTGCACCCACTTTGAGGAACTTATATTTTAATTATATTTTGAATATTAATTGTGAAACTTTTTAGTTTAAGCCTTCGCGGATGATCTGGTGTTTATTTCCACAGGGAATTCGAGAAGAGACCTAGAGCATAATTTCAATATTTCAATTGGTCATATTGCTGAACATCTGGCACGGATAAGGCTGGAGATCTCGATTCAGAAAACCACCTCTGTTGTGTTTAGATGCCGTCAATCCATAACAAGGGAGTTCGTGGTGGTAGCGTCTTCAGTCAAAACCGAATTTTTAAACTAAACAATTCCTTAATAAAATAATTTGCTTAGGTATTCTGATTGATTGCCGGCTCTCCTGGTGTCCCCACAAAAATTATCTTGAAGAAAGAATTTATAATATTTCATTAAATTTTAATAAGGTTTCCTTCGGTGATTTCAATTCCCAAAAATTATAAACTATGTTACTTATCTATTATAGAGCCTATTATTGTGAATGGTGTGGGGGTTTGGAGTGGTGATCTAAACTCTTCGCAAATTACCAAGTTAAACTTCATTAAGAGAATTTACCTTAAAAAATTACCAAGGTCAATAGGACGTCTTACACTAGTCATTTGCAGGGGTTTGCGGGGTTTCCCCCTATTCATCTTACCCTAAAATTTTCTTTTCTTAAATATCAAATTGTGAAGCAGCATAATTCCAACTTTTTTCACCTGATTAATAATATCTCATTCAACTCAAATATCTCACTGAGAGCTGTTCGACTTGAAGCACAAATTATTTTTCTTAACAAATTTTCGGGACCCACCGAGTGGGAGATTTACTCCGACGGATGAAGGATCGAGCCCGAACCACGTTTCGCAGTGTGTGTCTTCGACCAGGGGTTCCTAAACAGAGTCTACATATTTAAACGAAATTTTCATAATTCAGTTTTCCAGGAAGAGCTTTCAGCAATCGGATTTGCCGTTTTGTGCGCCGTCTCTCATAACTTCAGAATTTCTGTTTACTCCGACAGTTTATCGGCCGTGGTAGCCTAGAGGTCTTGGTTTCGGATTCATGACCGGTTGTTTTTGTTCAGTCGAGGGTTCAATCCTTGGCTGCCGAAATCCCACCGTGTTGCCGGGGATGATGCACGTTAAATCTGTCGGGGCCCAAAGTCCTCCCGTTGGCGTGGTGGGGAAGTTAGGAGAGGGGGGGTAAGCTCAGGTGTCATCCTCGTCACATGATCAATGCTCAAAACTACGAGGTCCGTCGCCAATAGCCCTCGTGTTACTTCTAGTGTGACGTTAATAAAAACTAATCTAAACCGACAGTTTATCATTAACATTGCTACTGCAAAGTACCAGAAATATCTCTGCTTTTATTATATACCATTAACCTTTTGAGGAAGGGCAGTCGCAGTCGCGACCAAAAGGAACAGTATCTTAAAGGACGGGGTTAGTCGTGAAAACGACCAAGGAGTTCCTTCCCCTCGTAACAGCTTTCGGAACTTCGTAGAGCTCGTAAATGCCAATCACTTTACCACCCTTCTTTGTATTTAGAGGGTTTAGTGATAGACCACTTTTGTACACGCTTATCGAATAATCTCTCTTTTTCCCCTTTTTGTCTCAGTCTGAATGAGCAAAACGAATCATTCCTTACATCGTCAGTTTTACGAGCGTTGTTTCTCTCTCTTTAAATTATTCTAAATTTATTTTGTTTCAAATTGGGCTTTCAAATGCCAAAACGCAAAAGAGGGCTCACCACGGAAGAAATTCAAAAACTCTTAATTGATTAGGTAGACGAAATTTTTCATGATTCTGATAGCGAATTAGAAAATGAAGATCAGGATTTGAACCAATCTTTTCTTTTGAACCCCATTTCTGAAGATGTTTTTTCACACGAATTGGATGAAATTGTCAGGGACAACCCTCAATCAACTCATAAAGCAAAAATCTTGTAATTTAACGGATTGAATAATTTCAAAAGAACCGCTGAATTGTGTGTCGGAAAGTGATTTCTTACAGGTATTTTCAAAAATTCTATTGTGAAAAAAAATTACGGTCGTGACAAATATATATGTAGATCATACGTTACAAACTGCAATGCTATCGAGTTCAAAAAAGCATATCCCAAGTTGGGTTGAAACAAATGAAGTGGAAATACTTAAATTCCACGCTTTAACCCTTTTAATGGGGCCTATAGAAAAAAGGCAATCTGAAAGAATATTGGTCGACCGATCTAGTATTGAAGACACCCTTTTTTAGAACTGTGATGCTGAGGGACAGATTTTTAAGTTTACTTCGCATACTCTGAAAGAAAATTAAAATAATACGCTGGAAATATGAAAGGTTGTACATATATTTTAAATGTTCTAAATTTAAAATAAGGGTATGTAATTTTTTTAGATGCTGTCATTTAGGGGAACTATTTTCCCATAAGTTAGCATGAATAATAATTCAAAAATAGTAGAAATATATTTTGAAATAGCATTTAACTCATCCTTGTTCGATAATTTCTTTTTATTATAGCGGTGTGAAATAAATTTGTATTAAAAGTTTTAATTGCAAGCGCAAAACTCTATAATCCCACACACAAGGAAAAAAAGAATATTTTGAGTTATACTCTATTAACAATACTCGAAAAAAGAAAATAATTTTTCTGTAACAAAATTAAAACATGTACTGAATAAAGTGAGTGTTAGAAAATATAAGACACACACACACGCACACTATACTCCGTTGAATGAGAGCTGAATTAATTCCAATTGTTAAAAATTAATTAAAAAAAAAAAAAAACGTTAGAAAACATGACCTATTATGCAGTAGTTTATTTGTACCAATAATTCTAAAAAATGGACGAATATAGTTAGTTTTTCGAACCATGTATTTCCCTTATTTGCATTCATTTATGAAATGCTTGAATTTTTTTTTATTGATGTTCAATTAATAGATATACAAATGTAAAAACTTGTGGAGATAAATTAAAAAAAAAAAAAAATAGAACAGACACTAGCAATACCTACATTTCCCCCCCCCCTGTTTTCCTCTTTAAAAATCTTCAAAAAATAAGTTTTTATAAGTTGAATTGAATTTTTAATCTCAAGAAAAATACAATATTATATATACAATTCGTAGTAAGAGAAAAAAATTGAGTGTGCACTTTTGTTGACTATTTCAATTCTAAAATTTTGCCTAGTGAGTTGTATTTCTTGACCATCATAACTAGAGAAGGTTCTTTGAAATAAAACATTCTACTTCTTTTTTTAAAAGAATAATCTTGAAAAATAAAAACGATATATTGTCATACTTGGTTGTTAGAAAACATCCGTGGAAAAATTCGCATTTTCTTTTTTTTTTCACTTTCTAACAATAGACAGTTGAAACTCATACGACAGATAAAGCTTCAATAAATATTTAGTGTCCAACCATTCTAAGCCTGTCTATCTAGATCTTTAAATCTTTGAATGCACAATGAAGTGCATCATCTAATAAACCGCAAGTTTTTAAATATATGTTTGGAACAAATTTTTTTTGAAAGCGTTTTTCTCTAACCTCTTGCAAGAAAAGCTTTTCTAATTTGATTAAAAGCTGTCTTTGGTCAACGATGAATAGAGTAAAACGTTTCGGCAATCATTTTAATTGAAAATGTAGCAGCTAAAAAGATTGATTTTGATGAAGCCATAAAAAATTTCAGAGTTCAAAGCTAGCTCGAAAACAATTTTTTGCTTTGTTCGAAACTGAAAAGATAAAAACATTTTTTGAAATATCAAAACACGGCAGAAATTGTTTTTACTTTTTCTTTAATCTTAAATATTTTTTTGTTTCCAGGTTACTATACCTATTTATTTTATTAAATAAATGATAGCATTTTTTATGGAAATAATTATAATAAGGGGACTTTAGTTAGGTGTACTACCCGATCCTCAATAGTTTTATTATACTTCGTAATAAAAAAATGTTACTCTAAGAACCGAATTGACGATCATATTTATTTTTCTTTATTTACTTTGATTATTACTAGCTTCATTTTTTTATCACTCAAAAATCTGAGTAATACTCTTTTAATTTTTAGTGCATTAGATGGAAAAATATTCCTTTAATTCTAAGAGTAATACTCAGATTTTATAGTATTATTCTTAGTGTTAAGACTGAGAGTATTACTCTCTTTCATACATAATTTCAATAACATGCTCATGTTATTGAAATTATATATGAAAACCAAGCAATTAAGTTCATCATGAATAACGTTTTTTAAGGAAAAGATATATTTATAAAATATTTCATTTATTTTTTTAAGGAAGAAAATATAAGAATTTTTTCTAAGAATAATTTACATATTTTAGTTATTAAATATAATACGTTAAGAAACAATTTCTAATGGCTCAGTATTAAAATTGTCTAAAAACACAACTGATTTTCTTTAAAAATATAATATTTATTGACTTTTAGACAATATAAGGCTTATAAATAATATTTAAACTTAAATTTATTTAATGTACATTTGCTCTTCATTAGCATATAATGGGAATGTCCCTTCACGGATATTTATTTCAAGTTTCAGAGAATTAAACAATATTAAAATATTGTATTCTTAAGGCTCGTAAAATTACCCATCATTTTTTTTTAATTGTTTCAAATTTTTATTATATTTCTTATTATTTTAATATTCCCTTTCTATGTAGCTGTAATTGTATACCTTGTATGCATATGTTCATACCTTTGCTTAAAACTTCATTTTTTTTCACAAGGTTGTGAATGCTTTTGTATTGTGCCTTTTACTCTATTATCATCTTATTTGTGCAAGAAAATTCTAACTGTTAGTTTTTTTCTTTTTATGTGTCTATAATAAATATTTTCTGCTGTGTGAATATAGTATACACTTAATTTAACCTTGATTGCGAAATTAAGAAGGCTGCGGTAGCCTAGTGGTCATGGTTTCGGATTCGTGGCCAGCAGTTTTCGTTGTCTCGGGCTCTTTCCTTGGCCGTTAAATACCCACCGCGTAACCGGGGCTGATGCTCGTTAAATCTGTAAGGACCTAATATTCTAAAGTAAAGTGGAAGTTACGAGAGGGGGTGCCAGCTCAGGTGTCGTCCTCGTCACTTGACCAAGGTTCAAAATTACGAGGTCCGTCGCCAACAGCCCTTGTATTGCTTTAGTTTTTATTGCGATGTTAATAAAAACTAAACTAAATTTCGAAATTATGTAAAATCTTATGTAATTCTCTCAATAAATACTGGGAGTGATTATCTCTCGGTGCCCGGTTTAAACTCTAAGCCATTTAGGTGAGTTTGGAATCCTTGGGTATTCTGCCGATAGCTCCCGTGTTGCTTTTAGTGCTAAGTTAATAAACACCAAACGAAACCAAAATCTGGAGAGCTTGTGTAGGCTTAAACTGAAGCAAAGTGCGTCCTCTTCGTCGTATATATATAAATATACCTCTTGCAAAGGTGTAAATTGGAGATATATTTTTATAATCTTGATGTCCTGCTTTGTGTCATATTACCTTCAATTAGAGTAAATTTATATTTTTATCTTTAATTCTAATCTTGTTATTGTTCAAGTTCTTAGTACTGATTTCCATTTTTGGTTATCAAAGTTCGTCCTCGAGTAGAAACAATTCCGTAGTCTTTATTTGACTTTCATTCTACGCGATAGTATCTTAAATATAAACAAATATCTAAAAAACAAAAATATATAAAAATGTGTAAAAATTTCTCTCTCAATTAAAAGAAACTTTATGTTGTATTAATTTGCTCTTAGAACTACAAAAAGAAAGATAATTCTTCTCGAGCATCATTATGTATAGTCATCTGCAAAATGTGAAGCAAAGTGGCCCAAAAATCCTAGAATTCTACAACACTGTTTTCTTAATCACTATGGTTCTATTCTATAAATATGTTAAATATAAACATTTGCTTTATTCAAATTTTAGAGCGAACAAAAATGAAATAACTCATATAATAATTTTTTTGCAATCTGCAAAAAATAGAAGGTACACGCAATGGTACACATTTGCCGACACAAATATCGTCAGCATCATATACAAATGTTTGTATGTATGAAAATAATTTTTAACACGGAATAACAATAAGTAAAAAGTTATTGTTTAGTATATATTTTGTAGAATTCAAGTGAGGAAATAAGCCACTAAATATGATTGCATTGTGCAACATTACGAATATAGCCAATACACATATAATGATTCATATGAAACTAATTATTAAAACTGACCGATACAGTTCTTAAGATATAATAGAATCTTTCTAAAAACAGTAAAATATAATATTTCAAATATATAATGTTTTAAAATTATGCAAGCATTTTTGCATTCCTTATTCTTTCAAATTTGAAAATTCTCTGTTTATACAGCAACAAATGTTATTAGACAATTTAAACAAATGTTCAAAATAAGTACTAAATTTAAAAATAAAAACATTCCTCAAACAATCTTATTGAACTAAATAATAGCAGTAAAGAAGCATTTTTCCAAATACTAGAAAATCACAGTTAAGTTAGGATGTTTTCGTTACCGTAAAAAATGTCCTAGTGAGAACCAAAAAAAAAAAAATTCAATTCATTATTTCAATTCTTATGTAGAAGAATGGTTCAATATTTCAACGCTATGCTACAGCGATCCCAAATTAAGATGCAAACAATTATTTTGAAACGGTAAGACATAAAAAAATATTCTGTGATAATTTTTCAATCAATTAAAAAGTAGTATATAATATAAAATGTAAATTACATTGAATTAAGTAACAATACCCATTTCACAAACGCAGCACTGAGCAACGAATACAAGACTTCTTTACATCGGTAGGCATCACTTAGAAACAATAGATCTTGACGTCACATTAGTTATTATGGAATTCCTGAAATTTCTTAATTTTATCTATCACATGTAATAGATGAAATATACCCAAACCCAAAACTATCCATATGCACACATGAAACTATAAACACGAAAAATCACTTACTGCGTTAGAGCGGTTAAATCTAACTTAGCTTTTAGCCCAGTCAAAATAAAATGACTTCAACTTAGATTAGAGAATAAACCTGAAATGTTGAAAAGAACTTTTGGTAAAACCCTAATTTTCTTCCTTTGCCAGCGGTCCAGTTAATGGTGAATACAGTGGTAAGATAAATTTCATTTGGACGTCAGAAGGATGGGGCAACTCAAGCAGCGAGTTTACAGAAGATTTAAAAAATTATAAAATACGCTTCGACGGTAAAATGGTAAAAGATAAGAAGTTGATTTATTCTAATAATGAATCATTGATTGTAACTGAGAGTGAAAAGATAATTATAAAAAAAAATGGATTATCTTTTATTCCAACAAAATTTCCTTTCAAACGGAACTTCATTTTTCCAGCAAAAATGCCATCTCTAGTAATGATCACGTTTTCGGGAAAATATAAACATTTTTGTAACTTTAAATCTCTATTTCATGATTAAATTATATCGGCTGATCAACTGACTCGGTCACAGAAATTACGTTGTTTGATTTCATTTCTTTCAAATGGAGTTAAAAGTTTACCTCCTCATTGGAACGTATGAAATACTTGTATCACGATATGTATGTGTGACAATAAAAGATTACTTGTTGATATTCATGCACAATCAGTTTTGAATAATAAGAAAATAGAACACAGAAAATCACAAAGAAATTCGTAAAATGATTAATTGTATTGAGTAAAACATACAGATATTGAAAATACTATAGTATTGACAAATTAATTTGTTTGATTGTTTTTACAATATCAGGCAAAAGAAATTAGATAAAAAGAATCCTGAAAGAATTTTGATTTGATTCTAAAAGCAAAAGATGTTCTCACATTTAACAAGCTTTTTATAGTAATGAGAAATAACGTCAACAAAGTAAATGAGGAATTATTATTCAGTGTCTGTAAGTGGATGGGTTGCTGGTGTACGATTCCATGAAACCAAAACAAGTAGCATCGTATCATTCTATCTCCTTAAAGATGTTAATTCTGCTGATGACATTTAAATTTCTTTTTTAATTTGGATCTCTTGAAATAAAATCATTGCTACTGAGAATGTAACCTAGTTATCGTACAATATTGTAACAGTTGATTTGTAGTAAAATTGCCATTCCATTAACATTGGAAGGATATAACACTCCTGTGGCAAAATTAAGTTTCTAGAATTTATGGCAAAGAGAGAGATGTTACAGAAAAATATAATACTTTACTTTCAATATTAAGAAAAAATCAACATTATTTGAATCAAGTAATAAAGGTATAATAGAGAAAATACTGAGATAAATATTACTTACCACATCAAGCTGAAAAAAAGGAAATCAATATGTATTGTTTTATTTCCTGAATCAAATTATGTTAATGAAATTTCCTTGAACGATTGTTTTTGACATCAGTCACAATTGAAATCTTAACCTCTTAGATGAGCAAACAAATTTTAAGTCTAATATGTATTGTAATAGCATCTAATATTCAACAAGCATTTCTTTATATTTACTTGGCGGTTAAACATAAAAACTTTGTGCAATTTTTGGGTCTGACAGTAATCCATACGTTGAGGTTGGGTTGATGTTTGGATTACAATCCCTGACACCCGAGATGAATTTCTTATACCTCGTTATGCTGAGAACATCATGAAGGAATCAGCATAAGGTTACTACGTGAAAATGAATCAGCAATGATACCACCTTAATATCTCAATGGGCATCAGAAGGATTCAACACGCATCAGTTTGATACAATTGTCAGCTTAGGAAAAAACAAATCAATAGTATTGAGTATGGCTCGGCAACTCCTAGATAATTGTCTGAATTTGGATATTAAAAAAATTGCTAGAGTTAATTTCGGCTAAAGAAAATACTAATATGTTAATTTTATAAACTACTGCAAAGTATTTGATACTCTTGGATTACTTTCTCCGTTTACAATTAGAATAAAATGTCTCAGACTGAGTCCTTGGATGAAAAAATAACATGTGAGGAAGATTTACCCCAAAGAGAGAGGACTAGAGGTTGTGTACGGAAGTGAGAGAATGATGGTGAAGTTTGATGGTACAAAAATCAAATAAGAAATGCTGTACTAAGTAAAATGCAACTGTGATATAGAAGTTTGAATGAGTGGGAAAAGAAGATAAAAATTGGTTGACATGTAGGAGAGTCGAAAGTAGAGTGCGTTCGTTAGCGTACCCCTAGAGTACGTCACCCGTAACAAGTCAATTGAAAAATCTCCGGCCTACCATAGTAAAACACATTTTTTTGGCAAAATTAGTTTTTTTTATTCAATATAATGCCCTTCAAGGGTGATACACTGATTATAGCGACCCTCCAACTTTTCGATACCAATTTTGTAGTACGATTTGTCCTTTGCTTCAAAATAGGTCTCAGTTTCGGCGATCACCTCTTCATTCGACGAAAATTTCTTCCCAGCGAGCATTCTTTTGAGATCTGAGAACAGGAAATAGTCGCTGGGGGCCATATCTGGAGAATTCGGTGGATGAGGATGCAATTCGAAGTCCAATTCATGGATTTTTGCCATCGTTTTCACTGACTTGTGACAAGGTGCATTGTCTTGGTGAAGCAGCACTTGCTTTTTCTTCAAATGCGGCCGTTTTTCCATGTAACAATGAGAGCTTCTTTTAAACTTTTTTTCTTGTGATTTTTTCGGAATCTAATAGTATCCCTATATTTTCTATTGGATTCAGGTTTGGACAATTTGGAAAAATCGCCTTCGATCAATGTAAAGAACCATGTCTCAGTGAACACAGCAGTATGCTTTGGGTAGTTGTTATATTGCTGAAAGTAAAATGTTTGCAGTAAGCTTAATTTTCTGCAATGCTTTAATACGTTGTTCCGCAATACAACAGTACATGTTAAAACTATCCATGTTAGTATGAATAAAATAAAATTTATTTTACTCCATTAGATTCCCTACACTCCCTACAACCATAACATTTCCCCAATTATGCTTCAGAGATGGGTCTATAGAAGTTTTATTTCTGCACCGAATATTTCGATTGCTTGGTGGAGAGGAAATTTTAATCTTACTCTCTGTTTGGAACTATTTTGTGTTCAATACCTATTGTTTGTATTTTTGTGTGTATTCAATGTCTTTATTTCATTAGTACTTTTGTGGTGTCTGTGGTTTATATGCATGTATTTGGTTTATATGTATGTGTTGCTATTCCCACGCCATCAACCCAGTTTTTATCTGTTGCATGTTGGCAACATCCTTGTTTTGGGAACGAACTGGGTTTGGCGGGAGACGCCATTAGTTGTTAGTGTTAGTATACGATCTCGGCGCACAGTTTAGCTGCTGGCAGTCGTTAAAACAAATGTATAGTTTGTTAAAAAGTTTCTTATCTTTTTATACACGACTATATTTGGCGCCCCCGGGTGGGCATGAACCACCAAATTATCTGCTGAAAGAAAAGTTAAGTAATATCTCTTTGTATTTAATTTTCATTATTTACGTTTTCATCAAATGGATGAAGCTACCATTAAGAAAATGCGAGGTTGAGCGAAATCGGATTTCACTCGCATTATTAATTCCTTTTCGAAGCATTTAAGAAAATCCGTATTACTTTCAAGGACTGAAAGACTTGATAATATATTTAAAGATTTAGACCATTACGATGCTATGCTACCAGACGAACAATTGGAAATCGAGGAATTTGAAGAGAAATATTTTGAAATCAAGGCAAAATATCTAAGCGCTGTTGATGCATTGGACAGTTCGTCAATTGTGAATGATTCTCCCAAAACCTCTGAGAATTGTATCATAAATGAACTATCGCCGAGAGAATCGGAATTTTTTCATTTACCTTGCAACACAGTTCAAGGTCAAAGTGTTTTGTTTCTACTTGCTGCAAAAGGTCATGATTGCGCAGCTCTGTCAGATAGCGGTTCGGAAGCTACTTTCATTTCCGAGTCGTTAGTAAACAACCTGCGTATAATATAAAAAAATCTAATGCTCGCATCAATGTTAAAGGGCTTGGCTCTTCTGAATCAGCTGTAACTTGAAGCTCAGCTTGTATAAATACAGCTCCTAAATACGGATAAGATAAAAAGTATTTGCAGATAGATGCATTTATTTTAAACAAGTTGATGCGTAATTTACCTACAGAGGAAGTCGATGTGAAGAACTTAAATTATTTTTGTTCAACCAATCTTGCCGATCTCAAATTTCCTATTCCAAAAAGGATTGATGTAGCGAATTATTTCTTTAGTTATTTGTTGCTAGAACAAATAATTAAATCTGTTACTGATCCAATTGCTCAAAACACTATTTTTGGTTGAATAGTGTCGGGTAAAATGGATGTCAAAGGTAATGCTTCTCACCAATTTAATTCATATCAAATAAACTTATCCTGTGATAACAGCATTTTATATCCACATGCTTCCAGTCCTGCTTCGCATGATAACTCCAATGTTCTACCTTTTGATATCAACTCTACTTATAATGATGAGTCTCGGATAAGAAGACCTGCTAAACGTCAACAACCTACTCATGCTCTTGATTCTTCTAAGAATGAGAATAGTAGGGGTGTTGAACCTATTCCTGTACCATCACCTAAACATGCTGTTTGATATCAGAATCCAAAGGTGATTGGGCTGTCTTCTTCACACGAGAAAACTGACATGCCTGCTCAACAGAACTTTTCTGAAGGGACCAGTGCCTCCAGTTGTCTGCTATCTTCATCTAGTGCCAGTGCATCTCGTGACAATACATCTATTGGAGATGCATTTTTCAAGCTCTGTTCTAGATTTACAAAATTTGGTATTGAACAGACTGTTTCCTCTACTGTTGCAGCTTCGAAAAATAGAGGTGCAGTTTTTGAGAGGACTATTGCTTTATTGAAACAGTATAACTTGGAACCTGATCCAGATTGACTGCCAAAATCAAGATTGATGAAAAGTTCTTGAGTGAACTAAAACCAAAATATCCGTTTTAGTACCACTGCTGTTATTGATACAATTAATGCTTTATTTGAAAATGTATTTTTTTCTAAAATTGTAAATATAATTTCTTATGTTTCAAGAATCCTTTTCAAGTGCATACAAAGGTGTCACTTCTGTTTGATAATGTTCCTACTAAAACCATGTTACCATTTTTTAAGTGTCAAAGTAAAACAAATAGCTTTAGAAGTTATTATAATTTATGTTCAATTTTTGTATTTTCAGGCAGATATAGACATATTTAACAATGGTATGTTTGTTACTGCAAAAAGGTTTTATTGCTGCATTGTTTCTTCTAGACGAGAAAGGTATTTGACGGGTGAGAGATCTTCTCCATAGCTCTTAGCTAAGTTTTAATGCTAAGCACCCAATAATGATGTCGAGTAAGCATAAATTATTTGAACTGAATGTTAAACATTTTCATGCTATGCATCTTCATGCTGGACAAAAATTTTGCAATGTCAAAGGCAAGAATCTTATTCAAAAAATTGTTCTCGATTGTATTGTATATTTAGATTTAAGGCAACATTTAATAATCAATTAATGGGGAATTTACCTCAACTAATGGTTACTTTAAAAGACATTGTAAAACTGCTTTGTATACCTTTATATCAAAAATAATTCTTAATAGGATGGGAGTATGTTTGGTCCTATTTTGTGTTCAATATCTATTGTTTATATTTTTGTGTGTATTCAATGTCTTTATTTCATTAGTATTTTTGTGGTGTCTTTGGTTTGTATGCATGTAGTGCTATTCCCACGCCATCAACCCAATTTTTATCTGTTGCGTGTCTGCAACATCCTTGTTTTTTGGAACGAACTGGTTTTGGCGTGTTAGAGCCATTAGTGTGTTAGTGTTAGTATACGAGCTTGGCGCACAGTTTAGATGCTGGCAGGCATTAAAATAAATTTATAATTTGTTAAAAAGTTTCTTATCTTTTTACACACGACTATATTTAAACCCAGTTCCATTTGATAGCAGCTCTGAGCAAATATAGTCGTGTATAATAGGATAAGAAAATTTTTAACAAAATATAAATTTATTTTAACGATTGCCAGCAGCTAAACTGTGTGCCGAGCTCGTATACTAACACTATCACACTAATGGCACTAACACACCAAAACCAGTTCTTTCCAAAAACAAGGATGTTGCCGACACGCAACAGATAAAAACTGGGTTGATGGCATGGGAATAGCACCACATACATATAAACCAAATACATATATATAAACCAAAGACACCATGTTTAAAACTGCAATTCGCATTCAAAGAATAAATCAAAAGTTCCTACCTGTCAGACGGTGGTGGTCATCATCAGGTCGAGAT
>BMAW01083644.1:79023-158602 GCA_019974015.1 Nephila pilipes
AAAAATTGCAGTTTTCCAAAAATTCGTTCGTTTATTTTTCTATGTCACAGAAAACTTGCATGCCTTCTCTACTGTGTGTTTCACATATGAATAGTTTTTCTCCCTGAAGCCCTTCCTTTAAAACCAGCATTGAAGAAAAATGTTATTGTTTGAGGTATTATTACTCTGATATTAGAAACTGTTATAATTTTTTTATCGATGTTAACTTTTTTTTAGCAGAATCTATAGGATTCTTAAAATAATTGATCGACTCTCATTTTTGCTTTGATTATTAATTTGCTGTGACATCCTGATTAGAGTTTATTTTCAATGCTTCCGATTTCTTCTATTTTCTCACTATGTTCTCTGCGGTTATAAAAGCAGATTGAATCACTTACCCAATTTTTGGTATGATTTCCCATTTTTATGGAACTCAATGGTAACATGAATTTTCTTGTGAATACTCTGGCAAAGATATATGAAGAAAAATTATTGTATTCAGAATACCATTGATACAGATAAAATCTAACAATTTTGTAATCACTAATACTTAGATATGAGCATAATTTATCGCTTTGAAAATAATTACGAGTGTAAAACGTATAATTAAATACGTGATCTGTTTGTCAACCCGTACTAAAAAATAAACACGTAACAAATGTAACTGGTCAATTCTTGAGTCTCCTAACCGAGATAAAATTTATGTATAAAATTATCCTGCAACAAGAGATTCAGATTATTCACTTGATATAGTAATAATTAAGTGAACGTACACAATTTGAATTCACAGCGTGATTATAATTAAAGCTGCATTTTCAAAAGACTGTAAGAAAACGAACCACTGCTCAGAATGATCTGGTTTTTTATCTGAATTTACGTAAATTAATAAGAATTTGTTGAGAAAGGAGAAAAACAATGAAAATTAGCTTATCAACCGCGAATAAATGTTGCCAGTGAAGATTGGAAAAAATAGTTTTTCAAATGTCTTTAGGTCAAAAACCAAAGAAAAAGCTATACAGACGAAACAATCAAGAAAACAAAGTCATGAATAAGTTGCGACGACTTGTTTAAGAAATGTTCAGTATATTGTTCAACGTTTTCTGCCAAAAATTGAAAGCACAAAACAGCATATATCACACCAGATCGTAGTGTATGAGTTGTGGTGTTGTGAATTTCTATCGTAGTATAAGATTTCAACTCAGATAAGTTTGCAATCGGAGCTTGAAGCACAACATGCTTTTGGTAACCTCACAGCCAGGAGTCTTAATGGTTCAGGTCAAGTGATCACGTTTAGACTGTTTGGAAATAACGACTGATAATTTTATCTTTTCCAATATGCATGTACAGAAGTATTGAGATTTGAAATGTGGGAAGGAGCGCCCTCTTTCCTAAAAATTGTGCTACCTACAAACCCAAGCATTTGCAGTGCCTGGTTGAGCGTAAGATATCCATAACGTGTACAGTTGTTTGTACAGGTGACAGAGCCCGAAGTACCGATCTCCAAGGAAATAAAACGGCCAACGATAAATGCTGCCATAAACCTGTGCAACAAAGTGACATTTTGAGAATGAAGAGACTATGGTTGCATTTGGAAAGAATATCTCCTGCCAATATTTTGAAATTGTAAAGATTGATAGTACCTTGTAGATAGAAATTGAGTTTGTCTGTCCATAAAATGTTCAATGGCCTTGCTTTGTCCACTCCCATTCGAGCAAAATATTGCAAGGCGAAAGCTTCTCATTTTGGCAGACCAGCAGGAACCAACTCATGATCATACGTTATTTTTGATGAACGGCATTCCAGGAAGATTCTTAAAATTTGACGAACTATGATAATGGCATATCTAATGCTCGGGAAATTACTATGGACTGCATGTTCTTAAAGCACTGATTGACGCTTCCTTCACTGTTGTAGCCTTATCCTCCACTTAAATAGTAGCAATTAAGTTCTTCCCTCTGTCACATTTCATATCAAGTAAACCAGTATCTTCGAATTTATAAATCAGTTTTTTCAGACTTAACGCTCTCATCGAACCATAGCCGCTTTTAAAACCATTTAATGTTCGGAATTTCTTCATTGTAAGTGCCACGCAGTCGCCATCTTGTAAAAATGCTTCACAAGTGGAGAAGACCATGATAAAGTCATATCTCCAATGCACAGGTGACATATTGGAGACCATATCTCCAATGATAAAGTCATGACTATATTCATAAGTGCAGAATAACAGAACCTTTCAAGTTTTCCGCCTCTTTTTCACACGTGTAATGTGTGTTACACATGTCTCGTCTTTTAAGTAGCATCTTAAATTTCACATATATTTTACAGCAATCGTTTTTCAGCCTTTTATGACAAGTACAGCGCCACCCATCGGTCCATTTCTGATTTTTTTTCTTTCGGAAACAATTACTCATCGTTTTACTATTATTCAGATAAATTATCGATTCATTCTGATCAGTGTTTCTTTTTTTACAGAATTTTGGAAATGCAACTTTAATTATGTTTACTTGTATTTCTCCTCACTTTCCCTTATTGAAATTACAACTATTTTTATAAATATTTTTTAAAAAAATATTTTTGTACCAGAGGGTGATTATTACGTTGCATTTTTTTCTCTATCTTAATTCATAAATGAAGCTTTATTTCCTTAGATAATGTTATTGCATATACTGAAGGAATTGTGATTACTAAATTTTCGGATTTTGCTACATTTATTACTTCTTCTTCATTCTTGGCTATCCCTGCTATACGCATTGATTTTATTGCTTGACAGGATATGTACAATGCATTCCCCGTTCTTAATTTTAAATTCCTATTATTAGCACACACTTTCTATATATATATATATATAACATATATATATGTTGTTCAAATTTTCAATCGTTAATAAAATGCTTTTTATTCATCCACTTAAGTTCAAATACATTTTTTTAAAATTTATAGTGGATGACAATTCATGTTAATACAGTTTTTCAAATATTAATTCCTTTAATTAAATTTAATTTTTGAAAATGCAATTTAGCTCAACCGCTTAGTGGGATTTCAAAAATTGCCCAACTTGGCAATTTTTTTGGCTAAACATTAAAGTCAGCTAAGTGCACCAGGGTAGGCACATTTGGCAAAATATCACCAAACAATTCCTGTCTCCAAGGGTGGTTGGGCTAAACAGCATTCCAACCATTAATTTACCGGATGAATTTAGAAACAAGCCAATGCTTCTGCTATGTCATTTGTCTTCCAATGACAAATTTTGTAGAGCGTAGTATCTCCATGCCTTCGTAGAATCTTCATGCCTTCGGATCGAATATCTTCGAATCATAAATTTTTTTTTATTTGATTTTCAGAGAATTAATTTTAGTTTTATATGGGAGATAAAATTTTTTTCTCTTTTATAAGATATTTAGCAGGGTATAAATTTAGGAATAAGTACCATCAGTGACGAGTCGTATAGATCGCTGGGAAAAAATTTCTTTTCCCACTTAATACTGTGATTCTGTCATATGTAAGTACATATATATATTATTTGTAATTATTTAATAAAAAGTAACTAAAATAAAAAAAATTCCTTTGTTGACTTAAGTAGGAATTGAATTGAATTTTTTATATTACTTGTTTACTGTAATTTTACTTGTTTTAAAATACATTCCATTACAGTCTGAGCCTCCCAAAGACATAAGATCATTATCGAAAACATTCTTAAAAAAACCCTAACTAAGCAACAAATGATCTACTATTCCACTGCCAAAAATATGTAAGTAAATAAAACATTTTTACCCTTTATAAATGTTTGAGATCAATAAACGGAACGAGAAAGCTTTCAACATTACACCAACAGAGAGCATTTGAATTGAATCATCACTTTTTTTTCACACATATATCGGGTACCTTTTAGTAAACCCTTTTTTTTAAAAAAAAATCATACTGTTTCATGGCATCAGTGTTTCTTTGAAAATAAGAATTCCAGCATGAAGCTGAGCCTACCCATGTATTATTGTATGAACAGTACTACAGTAAGGTGTATTTAACATTGGGCTATTCACAAACTTTCTCTTCACTAACATCTGGAGTTGCTCTTTCTGATTTAAACTTCCAAACAAATGAAACGAGAAGTAAACAAATGAGATGAAGGTGGGAAGTGTTATAAATGGATTTGAAGAGAATGATATGTAAGCGAAATAGAATTGAAAATAGTGGCGTATAATTGAAATTGTTTAGCTGGGTAGAAGTCAGAGTGTTAGAAATTTGACTGAATTACACTAGTTGATCTTCTGTGATTCAAATCTGTTACTAGTGAATTTTGGTTAGAGTAAGGGCTTATAAGGATTTGATTCTTCATTATTGAAAAAGTAGATCACTCATCCCGGGTGTATTGATAGACTAGAACGTAATCGCTTGATTCTAAACAAGGAATAAAGAGCGTTGAGGGTCAATTGAGAGAGGGAGCACGATCTTGCATAAAGTTTGAGGAAATTAAAAAAAAAAACTGTGTTTGTAATTTTCTGATGTCTCTTTCATTGGAACTATTTAGTAAGACTTTACGATGACTGGAGAGTTGAATAATGAGGAAAGGCGTTATATATAAAATAAATTTTTTCGCCCATTGTATTTAACAAACTAGAGGTTATAGCTTCTGCCTAAAGAGTCATAAAATAAGAAGACATAATTTAATTAATTCGTCAAGTAGTACTTTGACGAATCTTTCGCTAGAAATTCTAAAGTTCTTGAGAAATGTAGTTCATGCATTAATTCGATGGCGGCGTAAGACAGACTAGGTAAATGAATGAAGTTCTAGGTAAATGTCGGGGCTTAAAGTGGAGAGTCACATAACGCACATTCTGGAAAAACAATGTTCTTAAGAGATACTGTACTTAAAATCTCTAATTTTTGTTAGATCCTCGTGAAATTCTTTTCGATCAGTTTTTACTGTTTTAAACTTATATATATATATATATATATATATATATATATATATATATATATATATATATATATATATATATATATATATATATACCTAGATTATTATTAATGATTTTAACTTCAAAGTAACGTTATAACAAAATAGTTGGTTAAAAATGAACAGAAAATAAAGGATTTAAGATGCCCCTTAGAGTTGAATCGTTATTAGGATTTTTTTTTAAAAAAATGAGGCTTTTGTTTAGCAATAAGAACAACTAGGATTACTGTTTTACTGTTACCTTAATGAGATTTTTAAATGAACTATTAAAGTTACTCCAAGTTCATATGTAGCCAGGGCAATCGATTTCATTATGGTTGCGAGCTCTTGGCCAGCATTGTTTCCATCAAGTCGTAGTTTCGAGTTTATATGCTATGAGAAGTTCGTTGTATAGCAAGGATAATGTTAATTAAAAATGTTGGGGCTTAAAGTGGAGTGAAAATTTGGAAAGTAGAATAACAGCTCTAATGTTGCTCTAAGTAGAAATGATATAAAAATAACTAGGTTATCATCAACTGAACTCATTCTTTTTAACGTTGACAAAATGCATGTTGCAACTCACCCTTTTAAAAAGACGCACTATTCTTTAAAATCGGAGGATTACTAAACAATAACAAATTAAAAACTAATTTCTATATGAAAGGTCAAAACGCTAATATTTAGTTATGTATTTTAATTTGGTTGAGTTACTTTTATTTCATAATTTATTTGTATTATATATTTAGCATTATTCTTAGTTTAAACCATCAAGGTTTTCCATAACTTCTGTTTGAAAGTGCACTTTTTTTCAGAATTTTTTATGTCTTATAATTTATTAGACGTGTTCCCAGACTGCCTTCAGTCTTCTGATCTTCGCTTCTTTTTCCAACCTCTGGCTGATCGCACTGCCAAATGAGCGAAAATCATTCACACCTTTAGACCTGAGTAGAGTTGCTTCAGAGATCGGATGCGACCCTCTGCTTATTAATTATTAATATTTTATTTTAATAATTTTTTAAATTCCATTTCCAAATGAAATTGAATTTTATAATGAATACGCCACAATTTTTTTTATAACATTATTTGCCCCGAACTCTTCGATAAATCTGATCTTACAATAGGTGTTTCATGTAAAAAAAAATTAAGAAACTTACTACTTTATTAATACAATTATATTTTTTCCGCATTATGTTTTTATGGTATATTATACTAACTTTCATATCTATAGAGCTTCGAATACTTCTTGTCACCTGATGGGATATTTCCATTTGGAGATATGAATTAGAATCTGGAAGATAAATTGTTAGGAAACTTGGTAATATGAACAACCAAAATAAAAGTCTCTATTTGTAAGTCTCGAAATTTCGCTAAAGTTGATAGGTTCTCGTCTTCAATATTTAGAGACTGGGTCAAATCTGGCAATCAACATTTTTAATAATGAACATTGAATATGTACTTTTTTTTCTTTTTGTTTCAAATTTTTCACGTCTAGACTGCATTTAAATTTTGTCTTGCTCACCATAGTTACAACTGGCTCTTTCACCAATAACCCTTACATCCACTCACTCACACTCACTCATACGCATTTAATTAATTATTCGAATATTCAAGTTTAAAAAGTATCAACTTGTAGGAAAAATCTCGTTTATCTGCTCTTGGAAGCAAACTAAAGTTCAATCATTTGAATTCAGACATATTTCGGTATCTTAATAATACAACATTAGAGATTGTATGCAAGTTGTTCTAAGCACCTGGCTTTGAAATTATGAAAAAACTAATAGAATAATAAGGGGGGGTGTAGCTATTTCTATCAATGCATAAGAAATGTTTCAAGTAATGAAATACAGGAACTTAAAAATTATTCATTCGTAATAAGTTGCAAAGTTAAAAAAGATTTTAGTTTTGAGGACCAATTTTTACTGCCAATGATTGAGGACCAATGGTTATGATATATTTTGACATCTTATAATAAAATAATCATTATTTTATGAACTGAAAATAATGATTAAAATAAAAAAAAATGAAAGAACTGGAATACATCTATTGTTTTCATATATTCTTTGAAATTAAAGAGATATTTTATGGATGTATATTGAGAAATATATTTAGACATTCATAGATATCTTATAGAAACTTAATTCAATTTTAGTAATTTTAATGTGAAGAAAAAAATTTGAGATATCAACCTCAAGCAAAGAAGAGACACAAAAAAAGTAATTTTTCCAAATAAATAAAATATTAGGTTTCTCTTCCTCACTCTAATTTCTTAAGGTTCCAAATTAATATTACATCAAAAGTGAGTATATAATCTATTTTCTTCTTTAAAACGGTTTTTTAGCTCATTTAAATTAGTTGTTATAATACAAAAACAACAAGTAAGAATGTGTTGAATTTAAACTTAATAAAATATCAGACCAAGATGACATACACACACTTATTAATAACTAGTGCACTTATTGATTACAACTGAAGAAATTCTTACCCTCACTTTTTTTTTTTTTTTTTTTTTTGCGAATGTGAAAATAGGAAAAACGTCAACCTTAAGGAAAAATTAGATTTCCAAATAAGTCATAAAATTTTCTGTTAACGTTTATTGTGTGGTCACAACCCTTCCTCAATTATCCCTAAAAAAATGTTAAGCTTTTAAAGAGGGGGGGGGGAAGGAAATTGAGAAAAAAATATGCGTAAAACAAACTTTATGTAATCCTGTGAATGCGAAAAATTACACCAGGAAAGTTTTTGGTGAGTTCATGGCTATACAAAACTTTTGGTCACTTTTATTGAAGTTTTTTGAACAGAATGAAATTATGCGTGCATAAAGCTTAGAGTGTTGATTGGTAAAAAATTCCAATGAATATTCCAACACACAAACATACATTCCATACCTTACAAAGGGAAAACATGACTAATAGAAATGAAACTGCAAAAGAATCTATATATATATATATAAGCGAAATACCACTGACTGACTCATCACGATATCTCTAAAACTATACAACCGATTGACTTGAAATTTAGTATAGTTACTCATTTTGCGATGTAGACGCTCACTAAGAACGGATTTTACGGAATTCTTATCCAAAATGTGATTTTCATCCGTTAATCTTTTCTTATCCATCAATTATGTAAGTCGCCAAAAATGACATAACCGACGCCAAACATAATATTATTTTTTTTATATGTATTCTGTGCATTGCTACCAATTAAGTTTACTTGGCGAGATTTGCGCGTGCGAAATGGAAATAATTTAATATTGAGCCGCTGATGGAGGATTGGCAAGAACGGGATTTTGAAAAATACTAAAATGGCGACTTCTTACGGAATAGTGTACACCCAAGACAATCCGCTAAGTAGGATGTATTATAGGTTTATCATATATAATGTAAATGTTGACCCCCAAAATTCCTACATTTAGGGATTTATCACCAAATATCTTCCACCGCCAAGTCGAAGCATTTCAATGACCTTGCATTGTGAATTTTAAAAAGCTATAGTATTGTAACCCCAGCTGATTTCGATCGCTTTGCTGAGCAAAGGGATAATTTTTTATTGTTGTGGAACCTAGACGTAAGTTTCAAATTTATGAGAAAAGTATTTTATTATCAATAATGATTGATAATTTACATTTGTAAATCTAAGCGCTATCTTACTAAGTTATTGAAGTTGGCTTTTAACAAATGAATAATAACGGTATGTTATTCATGTCATTGATAAAAAAAATAAGTAGCTGTCAAAATACTTATTTTGATGTATGCATTAACTGGAACCTAATGTAAATATTACGCAAAAGTTTGTTTCTGTATTTTGACTATTTTTAGTTTTTTGTTTCTAGGAAATAAATGTTTTTGTTTTTTTTTAAATGGCTGGATATTTTATCGTTTTCAGAATACAGAATTATTTTTAATGCTATGATTTTTTAAGAGCTATTCTGTCTTATTCAATTGCAGTTCCAGATATGCTGCTAGCGCAATAGAGTTACCCCTTTGCAAAAAGAATAACGTAATACGGGTGACTTTTTGCTAAAAAATTTTACTATACTTTATTTTTTTCTTAGTATTTTTTGTTGAATTTTTAAATAATTTGATATTTAAAAATTAATTTTGGTTATATTTTTTAACTACAGAAGTATTTCATTGTAGGTTAATACATATTGACTTTTCATATTTACTTTTCAGTTATAATTTTTAATAATGGATGTTGAATATATTTGGATAGATGGAATACCTACTCCTTTCAAAGTTTTTAAAATTCTTGGCAACGGAGCATGTTTATTTTCATCTCTATCTTTGCAGGTGTTTGGTGACATATCGATGGCGTATAAAATGAGAAATATTATCGTTTCTCACATGTTTAACAACTGGGATCGGTTTAAATGCTGCATTCAAATGCTATCTGGCGCCTCTTATAATACTAACGATTTATATTTTACCGAAATGTGTAAACCAAATACGTATGGATCTATTTGCAAAATTATGGCGGCGGCAGAGCTATTTCCCTATCAGTTAGAAGTGTATCAAGGCGTCTGCCTTATAGCTTCTGTTGGTGAAACTATTCAGAGAAAAAAAAAAGATTACGTTTTACGGGAAACTATAATAGTGGTCATTTTGACGTCTATATTGAAATAGTTGGATTAACAAATAGAAGTAAAGTTAATCTTGGTGATGATAATGTGAAACAAAATGAAGAAAATGTATCTATGCTACTTTCAAAGACTCAATCAATATCTATCATTAATTTATCAAGTTCAAGTGAATCGATTATTAATGATGTAATATCTCTTCAATTAAATAAAGGTAAAAAAAAAGAAGAAAAAGATTCACAAATTCAATTAGATATGAACAAGTAAGACAAGCTGCTAAAAGTATACTCAAAGTCATCTTGAAATACATAGAGAAGCTGCTTCAAAATATACTAAAAGCCATCCTGAAGTACATAGAGCAGCAGTACGAAAATACTTCTCTAATAACCCCCCTGTTAATCGGGCAGCTGTAATTATATACTATGAAAAAAGATCAAATGTTTATTTAGTGCCATGGACTTCTAAAGCTTTGGTTTTAAATATATATATGTAACAGATATTGATTATTCAAATGATAAAATCGCCAGTATCGGAAAACGTTTGCCGTGTTCGAGGTGCCATGCTTTAAAATGGATAGAAGAACCTCCAGGAATGTGCTGCAGTGGTGATCAAGTCCAGCTTCCTGCTATTAGATCCAACCCTTAACCTTTGAATAGTCTTCTTAACCATAAGGATCAGCTTTCAGAACATTTTCTTTCTATAATTATTTTGAACCACGGTCAAGTGACGAGGACGACACCTGAGCTGGCACCCCCCTCTCCTAACATCCACACCACACCATTGGGAGGAATTTGGGCCCCGACAGATTTAACGTGCATCAGCCCCGGCTACACGGCGGGTCTTTGGCTGCCAAGGATCGAACAGGCAACTGAACGAAAACCGCCGGGCACGAATCCGAAACCTTGACCACTAGGCTACCTAAAGATTGGAACAACAATAATATTGTTGCTTAATTTAAATCCTCCTAAATTATGTAACGGCATCAGACTCAAAGTGAAAACTCAAAGAAAAAACATTATAGAAGCGACTATTTTTACAGGAAAGTATGAGGGTGAAAATATATTCATTCCAAGAATACCATTAATTCCATCAGATTATCATTTTGAATTTAAGCGTTTGCAGTTTCCAGTTAGAGTTTGCTGGTGTAGATTTACAAAGTGACTGTTTTTCACATGGTCAATTTTATGTAGCATGTTCAAGAGTTAATTCACATGAAAATCTAATCATCCTTCAACCAGAAAAACGAACGAAGAATGTTGTCTACAGAGAAGTTTGGGAAATGTAGGCATATTATTTCATATTTTTCTTATATTTAACTATTTCTAAAATTAGAAAAAGATAAAATAATAATGAATGTAATAATTAAGATAAATAAATTGATATCATAAAAAATAAAAATGTAGTTGTCCCTCTCACAAATTTCCATGCATTCAAAATAAAGACAATAAAAATGTAATACACAAAAAAAATTGATTCAACAGGTTTAAAAAATTTATATTTATAAATGTATTTTTATTTTTATGTTGGCAATTTTTAAATGATTTTGGCCTATTGGAGACCCGCCATGTAGAACGGGAACGCATCGCACTACACAGTACCGCATCGGTGATGCGGAATTCTGTTCGACAGATTTACTGACTAAATTACATTTTCATTGATAAACTATTAACAATTGAATACTATTCTCATATGTTTGAAAGTCGTGGATAACCATTATTACAGACAATCAATTTCTAAAAATTTTAAATTCAGATTCTAATTATCATTTAAAAATTTCTTGATATTTAACGTATAGGCTCCAAAATATAATATTATCGTCTGCCCAGCGAAGCGGGAGGGTATCAGCTAGTACTATATATATGGGTTTGTAGAAGAAACAATCATAGAGGTTCCTGCCACTGCTACTGAAGGGAGCTCGCTCCTGAAGGATAGTCGACGGTAGTTATCGGAACGAGGAAGATGCCTTTGTTGATGACTCTAGACGATTTATGATTTAAGACGCTGAAGAAGATTGTTTTAATGTTTTTAAATGTTATTGTGAAATGTCTCGTCAAGTATGTGAAACTTTATGTTAATGTGAAAAGTCAATATTAAATGTGTGTGTGGTAATTCAAAGTTTGATTCTTTAATTAGGATAATTAATAACATCGGCCATTCCACACACACACACACACATATATGTATGTATATATATATAATAAGGATGACTGGTTTCAAACCCATTTTGCTAAAATATAAATGTCAAGCAAACATTTATTTTCTGTTATTATAGACAAAATATTGCATTAAACATTTTGAAAGGATATTTGAGTTTTTTTTTTTTAAAAAAAAACATGAAGAATGATAATAGAAATAAATTTGTTTCACTTAATTTGGGAGTTTTTATTTCCCCCTTTTTTCTACTGCAATCAGCGAGTTCGTGGTTTCGTCAATAGATTTAAAATACAAATAAAATAAGTCCAAATGATTATGTGCTCTATTGTCTGCTAGAGGTATTTTCTTTTACCTTTTATTGAAGAGTTAGAAATTATGCGTTTTTCAATAAAAATCAAAGGTTTGAAAATTCGTACTTTAATATAAGACAGTAAAACATTTTATCAATAGAAAATGAACAAAAACGGGAGAGAGTTAAAAAAAAAAAAATTACAGTAAACAGAGTTGAATTCCTTATTTTACTACGTTTTACTGAGAGGAGGAAGAAATTCGTTTTCAATCTATGACAGTGGAGTGAAAAGTAAATATTGATTATTATCAAATGTTTGACTCAAAATATTCTGCGAGGGTGGAGTAATATTCTAGCGAAAACACGACTATACTATGTGTAAAAACTATATAACAAATTATAAAATGTTTAAAAATGAATTTCGCCTCAACATTTGGTGCGTCTAAAGGAACTTTTGAATAGAGCAAATAAATATCTATTTCGTAACTATTCCGATTTAATAACATATTTTTGAGGAACGTAAAAGATTTTTTTTTCCGAAAAAAACGATATATTTACCTAAAGATTATTATATTTTGTTGAAAAAAAATATATTATTTATTATTAAGAATTTAAGATAATGATAAAATACATGTGTAATTTTCAAATATATGGAAATAGACATATTATTATTGCCAAATGGGAATTTGGGATCTTATGTGTCACAAAAGTGATTCCCTTTATTCTTAAAAGATAAATTATTAAAATTAAAAATTTACTAGAACAAGAAGTTTTATTTCATATCAGATAATCGTTATTATGGAATACGTAATTCAAGTTTCTTTCTTCCTAATACATTCGAATTCTAGGAAATGTTAAATTAAACATAATTACAGTGATCACTAATACCTGATTCATTTCATTTCATTTTCCTGGCAGATACAAATTCTTTTCTATATCCCTTAATTATCTGCATCTGATGAATTTAGTTAGCAAAGAATATCATTCAGAGTTGAAATAAATGTCATAAATATAGAGAAAATTAACTTATTCTGGGTACAAATGATGATCATTTTTGGAAAGTGCTTTTTAGTGTTTCCTACAGTCTACGCCGGGACTAAGGAGTTAAAAACGACACGCATTCCATTTCTCCACGAGTTTACACCAGCAAAAAGCATTAAAGGAACAACCATAAAAAGGTGCTTTTTATCAACTCTTGTAGTACGTGAACTTTAAAGAAGTTGATTTGGAGATAATTCAAGTTCAACGTTGTCACGTAGTCTATGAGATTCTTTTGCTACAGGAAAACAAGCAAATTTTTAAGCCGGTTATTTCGGCGTGTGTGAAACGGAGAGCAAATGGGTGATTTGAAGTAAAATTGCAAGGATTGTAAAAGTAGTTGGATAAAACGTTCGTATTTAGTAGGTGGAATACGTGATTTAGAATATATTTGACGTATTGGGAGAAATGTCATACGAAAAAAAGAATAGAAGCAAGACAGATGCTAACAGGTGGTCCGTAAAAACTTAAAAATAGCCAAATTCACTTCTTGTCAAGATTATAGAAAATGCTTAGAGACACTTGTATTGTTAACAGATAGCCGAAAGGAAGAAGACACACCACAACAGATTCCCGGATCGTTAATTTGCAACGATTACTAAATGAAACAGTTTACTTACGTCAGTTCAGAATACAAGGTAGTACGCTGCAACAACAGGAACCCTAATATATAGGCTTACCGTCAGTTACAGGGTTCATAAGAGAAAATTGCATCAGGAACATCATGATTTATATTTCACTAACTCCGGTAGCGAAAGGAGCCTCGTTTCAATGGTGCATAGAATTTCATAATTTGAGTACTAAGGACTAAAAACTAGATCCCTTTACTATTGAATCCCTCTACTATTTATGGAGTGATTCAAGATGTGTTACAATTTACAGGGAGAGGAACAGACGCAGTCAGCCAGCAGACATCAATCAAAGGCATTGATACGAGGTTCGAGAAATCATGGCATGGATGGGCATCATTTTTAATGGCTGCACTGACCTGCACATTCTTAACAAATTTCGCTACGGAAAAAAAGAGTGCTTCTCTGTGCCCGTGGCTTCTTACCGTGGAGTGGCACGCTGTGCCCAGACGATTTCAGATGTTAAGTCTGATTCTTGAAAAAAATTCCTCTAAAATTGGCTATTAATTAAAATATTTTCTTATTTACATATATTATTTAAAATGCATTAAACTTAATATGTACAAAAGAAAATAGAATTTAATCGAAAATTGATTGTTTTATACATAAAATGACATAAAAAATCAAACTTTTAAGAAAATACAAAATATATTTACATATCTTTCATAAATTTCATGGTGTAATGATGTACCGTTATATGGAATATATATATATATATATATATATATATATATATATATATATATATAGTTAAGATAAATCTTATTTTTCTGTATGTATATTTAAAAAAAAATCCAATGCGTAGTACAACGTCACACGTCTTACACACATATTTTGTCGTTTCATGCAAGATTTTAAGCAAAGGGCACATCTAGGTCCCCCTCTGTTTTTTTTTTTTTTACTTTAATATATATGTACAGATTTGGATTATTTTCGCTAACATTACTGTCAGATTCATTCATTATTTCGCAGAGTCAGACAAATATTTTCTCAGTATCAGATAAATACTCTCTTTTCGTCATGACTGTCGCTACAAATAAAAACTGACCGAATGAAAGGAACAGCTGAGAACATCTGCTTCCAAAAGCCCTAACCCCCATAAAGGGCCATAAGTTCTAACTTAGGCTTCTAAGAAGCAAGCAAGAAAGAAAAAGCAAACTGAAAGTACCCTTTAAATCATGTTACTGCACTTAAAGAGCCACGCCGTAACACGTGCTTTTAACAACTATCCCCCTCCTGGTAGCCAGAAGTGAAATCCAAGCCCATATCACCAAGATCAACACTCCAAATAACCTATCTATATAGATTTCGTGGTGTTGTAACGCCATATAATAACATGAAAATAATTAAATTAAACGTTCTCATCAAGCTTATCTCTATTGATACGTTGGGCCGTAGAAGACACTCTCGGAGCGTATCAAATATTATACGCTGGGCACAGGATATCAATTACGCTGGGCACAGGAGAGCAAACGTGAGCGTATAGCATGTGATACGCTGGGAGCGAACGGGTTAACGTGTTCCAACTCTTTTTACTTTTTGATGACTTTTGAACACATCCGTGATTTCTCTGAACTACTTTTGCATTTTTTTAAAGAGATATTTACCTTCTTCACCCATTTTAACGACCAGCCCTAAATCGTGAGCTACAGTTTCCGTCTTGGAACTTATTTTGAAGATTAAAATTAATATTTCTATAAGAAACTTATACATTAGGATATAAATCCAATGCCAGTATAAAACGTAAAATATTTAGTAAAATAGTGCTAGCTAATTTATCAGGTTGTGGTCACTTTCTGAAATGCATATACTTAATTTTATGATAACAATTCGAATCATTTAGTCATATAATGCAAATAATTTTATTATTATATTAACTTCATGCTCTTTTTTTTTTTTTTGGATATATCTAATTTAAGAACTGTAATTATCTTTCCCTGTTTATAAAAAACCCTTTACATAACACTTTTTACCATATGTTTGTATTTTCAAAGTAAAAAAAAGGGAGGAGTATATTCAATTTTGGGAGTCACTGTATTTGAAAAAGAACGCAGTAACTGTTTCCAAGATGATCAATATTTGTCTTAATGGAATTTGGAAGTATTTTTAAGAAGACGATGCTCATTATCTAAAAGCCACACTACAATCGCATCAGTTAAATTAAAATTTAAGCCAACACCAAATTTTTCACATTTGTTTCGTAAAAATAAGAAACTATGCACCAATTTTGCAATAACTTATATACATTTATAATAAGCAAATTTTTATGAAATTCCAAATGATTTGTTTTTAAAGAGCTTTAATATTTTTTCATTTTTTAGATAAATTTATTTGAACTTTCTTTCTACTCTTAGGCGCATTTTCACTGAAATTCAAAGTTAACTGGATTGATAACACTTTCAGATTTTAAACCATTACACATTTTATTCGATATAATAATCAAATAATAAGAGTCAATTTATCAATATGTGATTCAAATTTTTTGTACATTTAATTTAATAATTGTAAGTCTTATATTATTAATTTCATTTAAAAATATTCATTTAGTTAGTATTCTTTTATAATGTTAGTAAAGTCGTTTTTAACGATGGAATGCAATAATTTACTCAGAAACTTTCTTTACATAATCATTCGTAAAAACAGAATACGAAAAAATTTAGTTTAATTTAGGGTTTTTAATTCATTGCATCATGAAAAAGTGACTAAAATTTCAAGTTTTATATGTTGTTTTTAGTGAAGTCTTTATTTTTCATTAAAAAGAACAGAATATTAATATTATATTTAAACAGTAATAAACATTATTTTTAATAGTCGAATTTTTCGAAGAAATTCGATTTCAATTACACATTCAGATTTTATTTCTCTTTCCCTTATTTAAAACTTCATAACGCGTTTTCGATATCATACAGATGATCTTCACATATAGTTTTTCTATAATACAAGAATGTAACTAAATGCAATAAATTAAGCATCAATAAAATAGTAACATAGCATTATAAATTAGTATTTATCACTAATTAAAATCTAAAACAAATAATAATAGACAAATATATTAGATGTAGAGTAGTTCTCTCTTTGCATGTTGAATATTTTTTTCTTTAATTGCAATATGTTACATCTTGTACGTTTCTATAGTTAAAGCTGGTTATTGCAAGAAATAATTTAAATATTCGCCGGAAAGAGGTGTCTTTAACTAAGCAAATGTAATTCGAAAGGAAAACAAAAGAGAGCAAATATTTACCCGTATCTTGAATTTCCGTAAATGAGAAATACATTTCCATAAAAACTTTCAACTTCAATAATATCGGAATGTAGCTTAATATTTCATTCTTGGAGTACTCTGCTAAAAAGTAGAAAAACAAATCTTAATTTATTTCTTGTTTTTATTTGAATCACTTAAATAGTCCCAATTAAAATGTATTACCCGTTTTAACTTCTATACTTTTGTACAAGAAATCAAAAAGGTATTTTATTTTGAAATGTATTATCTCTTAAGACTTTGATATGTTAAGAACTCTTCATAATAAGCGACTATGTGTGTGAGGGAGTACCCAAAAGTATTCCCGCAATCCTCTACCCTGGATGGAACTTGCACACTCTTTTGTGAGTTTAGTACAATATACGTAAACTAGAATTTTTAAAATTCATAAGTGGGGATATTTTTCTTACGTGTCAGACAGGCGGTTTTCTCATTTCATTTCATTTTAGTATTTAAATCGTATATAAACTTCACTCATAGAATAGACTTGTTTTACATTTTTAAATTAATTTATTTCTTAGATGTCACAAAGCAATTGACAAAGAGTATAATATAAAATTTCGTTATTAAATTTCTGTAATTTTTATCTCTTTCCCAGGAAGACGGAGGACTATCTACGTTTGATCCAGAGAAAGTCTTGCTTGGCTCCTAGTGCCCTCTATTCTCTCTAGTTTCAACACTACATGTAGCGTATTCAGTGAAAATCTTGTCTGCCAATAGTGATGGTTTCCGTTGTAGCTTTTTGAATATTTAAGGGAACTCGGTACCCCAAAAATGACCAAAAAATCGATTTTTTTAATTTTTATTTAGAATTATTCTCTGAATAATTATCTTTCGATTGATGTGCTACTTTTGTATGTACGAGCACGAGAAGGTTTAAAAAAATGAAATTGAAAAATGTAAACAAAAAATATTTGTGACTGGACCACGCCCCTTTTTTAGAGATGTCAGAAATTTTATGTTATTTTTTTATCAATACTTTTCTAAAATTAATTTTTTTTTTTCATTTTAATCATAACTGTAACATTTTAGCGTTCTTTTTTTGTGACTACAACTTTCATTACAAGCGATTTGTTGTTGATATTTTGTGTTTTGATTGTGTTGTGGATAGCGAGCTAATCATAAACACGTTTTATATTGAGAAAAAAAAACAGTTTTTATCAAGACTTTATTTTATTATTGTTTGTGGTTTATTTTTTTGAGAATTGAAGATATAAAATGCCTCGCGTAAAAATTCAAATGAACAGTAAACATTGTTAGTGCAGTGTCATTCAAATGAACAGTAAACATTGGTGTAGTGATGCTGATAATAAAGCTGATTCTACATAAGAAAAATTTGCTGTTCCTACTATCAGAATTGATTAGTTATTAAATGTTGAAAAGACTGAATCTTCCGATACTGGAAATTTATTATTTGTGAGCTTTGTTCAAATCATTAAACTGTTTGACAAACTGATGTGCCTGGAATTTAATAAAGAAGTTCTTGTGCTTTTGAAGTTTGTGCTGTAGAAATAGCGAATGAAAGGCAAGCAAATACAGTTCCTGATATCAATTTATGGATTACACAAGCATTCTGCAATATAGATAAAGGTAATTCAGCCATCCAGAAATTTTATATCTCTCTAAATATCCTGCCTTTTTCATCAAGGACATACAGCAAATGTACTAAACTTCTTCACAAAGCCTATGGTATTGCTGCAAAGACTATGGTAATTGAAGTACATACTGAAGCACGAAATGCATATGAAGTACCTGCTGAAGTCCCATTTGTCGACATAAGTGTTTCTTTCGATAGTATTTGGATGACACGAGGTCATACATCTTTAAATGGCATTGGTTGTGTCATCGATATACTCACTGGCTATGTTATTGTCTTTGAAGTTATGTGCAAAGTATGTCGACATTGTTCCATAGCAAAAAGAGAACTTTGAAAGTCAAGTGCAAAATATGATATGTTGAGTGAAGGGTATAAGAAGTAGTGTGATTTCAATCACACCGGTTCATCGGGTTCGATGAAAATGGAGGCAGCATTGATACTGTGGGAAATATCGCAATCATTGGGATTTCAATATCCTACATTATTATCTGATGTAGACTGTACAACTTTCAATTACTTATCTGAAAGAAATATCAATGAAGATAATGTCAAAATAAAAAAAGAGGAATGCATAAACCATATGAGTAAAAGGTTAGGTACTGCTTTACGGAATGCTGTGAAGGAATCGAGAGCTCGAAACATCTCATTAGGTGGAAAAGATTATGCAACTTTGAAAGAAACTACCATAAAGAAATTAACTTCTTATTTTCAGAAGGCCAAATTAAAAATATGAAGTGTCACGAAGACTCAATAAGCTATATGCATACCTTTTGGAAAATGCACACGATATTGGTTTAATACTGGAATCTCGAAAAAAATTGTTTAGAATGAGACACAAGAACTGAAAAGATCAGTGTACCTGTAAACTAGCAAAGAAAGTAGTTTTAAAAAGAGAAGCATTAATGATAAAAAAGGAAGGTGTTACATATAGACCAGGATACTTTTGAGGTTTAAATAATAATATAAATATATATCATAATTTTTTTTCATTATAAAATGTGCATGTATAATTTTTAAATTAAGGCAATTAATATAATTTGTTTTCATAATTTGTGTTTTTATTCATTATATATATTCTTATAAATATAATATAGGTGATATATGAAGAAAAATTTTTTAAAAATGGTTGTGTTTATTATTGTTTTACATTTTCCTTCATTTTCATGGTTCGTTAATTGTAATTAACACCTGGAAAAATATTATCAGTTAATAAAAATATCTAATGAAATTTTGTGAAAATGCTATTATTTCAAAGAAAAACATATAGCTTATGATATAAAAGAGTATTTTAAGTTAATTGAAGTATATAATATTTATTTTTTCAGAGTTATAAACTTTAAAAGGGTTTTTCTCAGTTTGTGTTTTTTCGATACATCATTGCATTTAAAATGCTACTCCTCCCACAAATATTAATCAATCACTTCCATTTTTTTTCTGTGTGTTATACATAATACATGTAACAAAATTAGGGATCCATTTTGCAAAGAAATCAATATTTTTATTTTAAAAAAATAATAATGTAAGAGATATCTGTGTTTTCGTTGAATTTTAGCATGCCGACCAACATTTTATTTTTTTTCCCTCCAAAACTTAATAAGTTATTACAAAATCGATCCCTAAATTTGTTTAAAATATTCTTGAGAATATTACAAAAAATTTTCATAGTAAAAAATTAATAAATAAAGGAGGAATAGGGTTTTGAAATTTTTCAAATTTTTTTAAAAAAATTTAAATTCTTAAAATTGTGTTAATAATATATTCAAATTTTCACATAAAATAATTTTCTTGAATAGAAACACTTCAAAGCTTGCTAAAAACCAAATTTTTAAATGCATTAATAAAAAAAATGGTTCAGGGGTACCGAGTTCCCTTAAAATAGCAGATTTCAGATCACAGCGTACGACTCTGCTAAGGTAAAAGGCCACAAAACATGTTGGTAATACTAAAAATAAATTACAAATATGATGCTTTGGAAAGAATTGAAGTGTACGAGCCGCTTTCATGTTTCACAAATAACGACATGTTGATCGATTACAAATCCCTTTCTGGATGTCATGAAGGGGTCAAACAAAAGAAAATGTCAAAAAGAATTCGTGAACTTATTACAATAGACCAAAGACGAGTAATTGAACAAAAAAACAGTGAAATTTTGGATGTAAAGGTTTGTTACCAAATTTTGCCTTGGGATCTGACTGGCCAGCAAAATAAGCCTTCTCAGTGAGACAAGTTTGGGCAAAATTGGAATAAATTTTTTGCCCAAGCACCTTATTGCCCTATTCTAGCTGCGAGTGATTTTGTTCTGTTTCCTCTCCTGAAGAGGGACATGAAAAGATACCGATTAGCCGACGCAAAATCAATCAAGAAAAATTGAAAGTAAAAAATCGAGGTGCAAATGTGAATAAAAAAAAATTCTAACAATGGGATGATTAGACTAAAGCATTAAATGTTATGGAGAGTGTTTAGGAGATAATAATGTGGTTTCATGTGAGAAAATAAAACATAACTTTTGTTTTAAAAAATAAATCCAGTGTTCCTTGAACTTTTTCGATGTGTTGTATCAATAACAATTTCAATCAATATTAGAGAATGTTTCTGCATTTAAAACTGAGTTTCATGAACGGAACTCATACTTCATGATTAGGAGAAAACAAAGAACAATGTTTGCCACGACCGGTTTCCTACTAAACAGCGAGTTCATCAGCCGCATTTATTGATATTCACTAGGAATCTACACGCGATATTTTGGTTTTTTTTAATAACGTCACCCTAGAAGCAACTGTTTAAACTGCAATTCACATTCAAAGAATAAATCAAAAGTTCCTACCTTTCAGACGGTGGTCATCATCATCAGGTCAAGATGTTGAATTTCGAATAATCCACTCATACAAAAATAAAGGTAATCGATCTAATGACATCAATTTATTTAATTAACATTAAGATCTAACAACACAACAAACATTAACTATTAGTAAATATCCTAATCCGCAGGCATATCAAATTCACTAACATAGTTCGCTTTCAACATCTTCCTTCTCTCCCTTACTCAGAACTAATCATAACTTTTTTTTTCCTTTCACATTTGGTGCCTAGCGCCCTCTATCGTTAGTTTCAACAGCAACATGAGGGCTTTTGGTGACGGACCTCGAAATTTTGAACCTCCGTCAAAAGACGAGGACGACGCCTGAGCTGTCACCCCTCTCCCAACTTCCATACCATGCCTACGGGATGACTTTGGACACCAACATATTGAACGCGCTTCAGCTCTGGCTATACGGTGGGGCTTTAGTGGCATCAAGGCTCGAACCCGCGACTCCACGAAACCCGTAGGCTACCAAGATCACAATGCTACAGCGTTCACTACATGTGAATGAATTCTTATGTCTTATAGTATGATACGAATGAGGTTGCACAACTCATCATTTTATTAATTTTAATATGTCTTTTTTAATTGTGGAATTTTCTTGAACATGCGGATTTAGTTCATTGCTCTTCTGACATCGACTGGAACTAAGACTCTAAGTTTCGTAATAAAAATTGCTCTTATGTTAAAAGAGTTTACGTTTATCCTTTAGAAAGACTTTTTAAATTTAGAAATTTTTTATGAACTTCGAAATTTATTAACAAAAAAGACTAATTAAATACATTATTGATTTTCATGCTTAACATAACTTCTTCATTGAGTAAATGTTGCGAAGTCATGGAACATTTTATTAAAAGATTAATAAGATTTTAAGCGTTTATTTTATTATAATGTCGATTTTGTATTTCCAATTCAACCACATTCTTCTAAGAAAATTTAGTTAATTAAATTTAAATAAAATTTCGAAGAGAACATTTATTCTTTTGCAAATAATAACCATTTTACTAATTAAAATTATTTTTTCAAAATGTTACATATATATGTAAAAACATGTATCTTTGATCTGTTGATTACCTATTTTTCAAATAATTATTGCAGAAAAAATATACAGAAATATGAATATTTAAAATTTTAACTTTTTAAAACGTGCAACCTTTTAAGAAATCAATTGCCTCGCAAAAAATATCGCATGGTCATACGTTTTAAAAAATTTATACCGTTTAAAATATTTACTATTCTAAAGAAATGTTATGAGAGCAATTCTTATCAGAATTTTTAATACACAAAGTAAGCAGAATGCATATGCAGAACTGATTTTTATTCTAAAAAACAGAAAATATTGTTAATTTTCAAGTAAATTGGAATTCAAATGAGTGTCGTGTTGTTAAATTATTTGTAGAAAAACATTAAAAATGATAGTCTATGAAACTGAAGTCTCCAAACTTTATAGCCTAAGGGCCCCACTGACTTCCCCACTAAGTTCCGAAAGCCAAGGTGTAGTTATACCACCATATCCAACACACTGCAGTTTCGAATTGCTCGCAAACTTTCGTTTCGGGACTCGCTGGAGTGGAGATGGACTTCGCTTCATTCCCAATTTTGGTTGGGTTAACAGGCAAGTATGATGAATCTATTAATGCTGCGGAGGATGTCGATGCGCGAACTGTAAATCACATATTATTCCAACTATGCGAAGAAATTAGGAGCATGACGTATCAAAGAGCTACAGGAGCTCAGCACCAGCTTGTGGAGATCTGCGGAATTACGCAAAAACGTCAATTTTGCTTTGTTATCCCAAGTTTATATCTTCAACTTGTAGCGAGTAAAAGAGATAGAGTTTATTCTTGAGTATTTCCGCTATGTGATCACTTTGTTTGGAAGATTCAAGTACTTTGGATTGATTGATTGATTTTTTTAATGTCGCACTCTAGAAGCAACACGAGAACTGTTGGCAGAACGCCTAAGGGGAACCAGCTCCTCCTAGGGGCTTAGAAGTATTTTGACCCGAAACGCAGTAGCCCCTCACTCAACATTTGTTATTAAAAAACGCAATATGTTACATAATTTCGCAAGATATTACATAATTTTGAAATTGTAAAGTAAATAGAAGCTCACAAAGTGCTTACAGAGTAGTAAATGTACATAAAAATTTAACAGTAAGAATTTGTCTTGCAGAAAGAAGACGTATAATATATGACTTATATTTGGTTAAATTATACAATATGAAAAAAAGGGTGTCCACAAATTCGTGAACTAAAATGAAGTATTTGTCAAAAACATGTACATATTTACAAGGTATACAATTATTAGCACAAAATAAGAAAAATTAAAAATTTAGAAATGTAATCAAACTTTGAAACAATTATGAAATTTGTTGGATAATTTTACGAGCCGTAAGAATACAGCATTTAAGCTTGAAATGAAAATAAAAATATTTTCACAAACGCACTTCAGCCAAATAGGATTTGCTTCAACAACAGGTCAGTTCAAATGGTTTCAGTGAGGCTAGGCTTTATTAACATCGTACTAGAGGCAACACGAGGGCTAGTGGCGACGTATCTCGTAATGTTGAAAATCCGTCAAGTGACGAGTAGGACACCTGCGCTGGCACTCAATAAATTCCACACCACGCCAATGGAAGAACTTTAGGCCCCCTGCAGATTTAACGTGCATCAGCCCGGCTATAAAACAGGGTTTTTTTTTGTAGAAGCAAAAAAAAAAAAATCTTTTGTGAATGAACGCTAGTGATATTTGGGTTTGTCTACGTACAGGAGAGGCACTGGATTCGAAAGAGCAGGCTTCGCACTAAACAGCTGTCCGTCGTTGACATTTGGAGCATTCGTACTTATATAGTTACGTCAGTCTCCTTATTTAATAGCCCCACCTCATACATTTCTCTCTTTTATACTTTTTTTGCAGTTTATCAATCTATTCTGGTAGAAATTTATTTATGAGTAAATGCTTTTTTTTTCACGAGTATTAAATTTATTTCCAAAAATAAAAAAAATAATAATTTATTGCTTTAATAGAGGAAAACTTAATAATAAGGCTCCGATGTTTAACAAAATATTTAAAAGTGGATGATTCATTTGTTGAAAACACCTTCAAAATCCTTCAATTAGTCGAAATTCATAGTCAATTCTTTTACATGAATAGTTTCATGCGGGTATTTTACAAACCTTAAACAAATTTATTAGGAGTATATTTAATTTCTAAGTAAATTTCAAAAGTGTTTTATTTGAATGCAGATTCACACTGACAAACCGGTGGTGTCTCAGAAATAAAATACTTTTACTTTTTTACTCTATAAAGTTTGTACGAAATTGTAGAAATATCTGGATTACCAACTTAAAATAGGTTGTCAAAGTTAGACCAAATTTAAATACACGTTCTACCTCTAATGTAAGACTATATCAGAAAACATTTCCCACCTACAGCTTCCTATCATTAAAGCCATATCCCCAAGTGAAATCCTTCCTCATATTGTCGACAAGACAATATTTGTCTTCACAATTATAGTTTGTATCAAAAGAGGTCCGACATGCTAGATTGTTAAATGCCATAACATATATATTTAGAAACATTATTCGACCCTGTTCTGAAGAGGAAACACGCTGTAATTAGGAAGCATTATTGTTTACAGTTGGGTGTGACCCATTATGTCACGCCAAATGCGTTGTAAAATATTGTAAAGCACACGCACACTTTCAATAATCTTAATATTAAATACCGATGTTGAATATTAGTATTAATGCTAAATAAATATTCCAAAAAATAATTAAATACTTGCTCCAAATAAATAGTTAATTGAAAATCCCAAATAAATAACTAAACAAATAATTCAAACAAAATAGATAACCTAACTAAAATCAAATAAGTTACGATAACAAAATAAAATATATAACCTAATTATTAGTGTTTTTGCCTTCCACATAAATAAGAATTTTTTAATTGTTATCATTAGATAATCCATCCCTTTTAAAAGCTAGTGTGTCTATTATAAATGTGGCTTCATACATTTTATCAACGTCAAAAAGACTGTTTGATGAGATTTTAGGTCTTTTGATTTCATATTTACTTGTATTTAGAACAATATTACAGGTGGTACCCATTTTCCAAACTTCCACATCACTTCGAGCCGCGACATATTTATAGGGCATCAGCCTGGTATACGAAGAATCTCTGATGTCACGTGAACTGGAACTCACGAATCGATGGAAAAATTACAGACCATGAGCTCGCGACCATGATAATTCGGCTACCATGACTGCATAATGGCCTGGGAATGTTTTAATGATTTATTTAAAAATGTTAGTCATTCCGAGTGTTTTTTAAGACCAAAATTTAATACAAGGCTCATTTTTTTAAAATTCCCTATAATAATTCGGCTCAAAAAGTTCCTCTATTTTCTGTTCATATTCAGCAAAAAGCATTTGTTAAAACAATACTTTAAAGTTAGATTCACTAGGAGCAATTTGAATATGTTAGAAAAAGTATTTATTATTAATAATTGCTCGTACCGAATGTTAGGAGGATCCGGGAAAAACTAGAGATTTTGTCATTTTGAGTCCCGTTCTCTTAAGAGGTGCTTATAGAGTGAGTGATAGGTGGCTGCTAGAGTCTATTCATTGTCTTTTCCCCTTCACGTGCTCAGTCGATTTTGCACCACCATCGACATAATATATTAATCACGTTTCTGTTGAGTTCAAGAGCTTCCAGGGAAAGCATCCTCACAATATCTTTGGTGCATTAATTAAAATTATTTTTCTTATGAATCACTTGGCAATGTCTGTAACAATTAGTTTGTTAAACAGAACGGTTGAGAAAACATTATATCACATGTAACTCTACACTCTTGTTTTTCAACTCTACAAATCGTAAAGTTTAATTAATTAGCTCTAATGAAAATGATGTCAGAAAAATACAAACATGGTTTGTAATATTTCTTAACACATTATTCAAAATCATTGTCCAGTGTGAACTACATTTTGATTAATGCAGGTCCTAATCCAATTAACACTTACTCTAACGAATATTCACTTCTAAACGATTTGAATCATTAAAGATCAACTATTGTAATTCTTAATCCCATTTCTAATATAGCAACTTCAACCACCTACTCAAATTCAACTATCCTCCAACATTTTCAATTCTATTTCGCTTATACATCTCTCTGCTCAAATCGATTCATAAGGCTTCTCACAATCATTTCATTTCTCTAGTTCACGTTTCATTTGATGGCGGGTGTGGAGGGAATTTCATAATTAAGGCGAACTTAATTATGAAAATATGTTTGGTAATGGATTCTTCTTCCATTTCCCCACGCCCCCGGGTGTGATTCAAAAAAGTTTGGGATATAGAAGAGTTTAAAACAGAAAAACAAAATTTTTCTCAGAAAAAAAGCCAATTGATTAAAAAATTTAAAAATTCTCTGAGATTTAACAGGGGAAAGGTACCTTTGCAGGATTGATGTGGAAGGGGAAAATCGGACATGCAGTCGAGTTAAATTATTATGAGGTAGTGAAAAGGTGTTTTAGTTCATTAAGCTGCAAACCAAATAAAAATCGAGAAATTTATGAGCAATATAAGCGGATTATATCGGATGAATTAAAATGTCCTATTGTGGGGAAATGCATTAATAAAGATAGGGATTCAGGATATTATATGCCCCACAGAGAGGTAATTCGGGATGACAAGGGCACAACTCGGGTGAGAATTGTATATGACTGCATCAGCAAGACAAATGAAAATAATAGGTCTATAAATGAGTCGTTCGAATCAGCAGCTAATGTTTGCGCATATTTATTGCATGTAATTCTTAAATTTCGGGAAAAGCAAGTTGCATTTTAAGGAGATTTAAAAAAAGGCTTTTCTTATGATAGAAATTGCGAAAGAAGATAGGAAATACCTTAAGTTTTCACTTCATGTATTTTGTTAATTAATGTATTTAATATTTAGATAATTGAAAGTGTGCGTGTGTTTTACAATATTTTACAACATATTTGGCGTGACGTTATGGGTTACACCCAACTGAAACAATAACGCTTGCAAAATCACTTCATGCAATCTGTGACACCAGTCCAAAGTAATATGGATCTGCTGCATTCTGAAGATATATATAAATTATAATGGTCAAATCAGAACGACTTTTATCGTGTCGAAAAGTAAATTTACACTTCTAAAAACTTTGACACTTGCAAGATTGGAATTGATGACGGCCTCCTCTACGCACGTTGAGGAAATTATTTACAAGGCCTCTTCCCTGATTTTACAATGCAAATGTTTCTATGGAATGACTGTCATGATATTTTCTCACTGTTTGAGGGGATAATCGAAAATATGGAAGCCATTTCTCGCTAATAGAAGTACAGGCACTGACTCTGCCGAAGTGTTGGGGCTATTGCAGTGGTTCCGATAATCCAGTTGACTTACAACAAGAGGAGAATCTGCAGGGAAGATCATATAGTGTTCTCTCTAGTGGTCACGACCTGTCTGGAAGTCTTGTCCAATTCATACGTAGACTTGCAGTATTCACTCCAGGGTATTTGTGACACTGACAAGTGGTGAGGGAACAGAGGACAACGCAAGTTAATTCTTTAATGGCCAATTTCGGTGATGAAAACTCGCCTCCTCCGTTACTGGACGTTAATAAATTAAGTGAACTAGGTAGAATATTACATATTACAGCGTGTATAAAAAGTTTTGTACACAATTCTGAACCTGACTCTACAAAACTGAAAGGAACTATATGAGCCACGGAACGTAATGCAGCTTTGCTGTTTTGGATAAAAACTATTCAAGAAAAGCATTTTGCTATGGAGTATAGGCAACACTTCTATCTAAGAATACTGTTAACAAAGGTTCTCGAATATTTAATTTGAATCCTGAAATTAATTATCTACTTTGTTTGAAGCTTCGCTTACAATTCTTCAATGACGCTGTTAAAAACCAAACATCCTTAGATGCTTCTATCAAATGATAAGTTTGTTGACATACTGATCTATTTGCTCATACTAAAATGTGTCATGCAGATGTTGACATCACTCTGACACATATACGAGAACGATTCTGGATTGTCAAGGGTCGTCAATATGTGAAAAAGGCTCTAAATAATTGTTTAATTTGTAGGCGTTTGAAGTTGAAACCTGGAACTCAGGTGGTAGCTCCATTACCCCTTGACGGAATTCAAGAACATCCTCCCTTTGATGCATGTGGTTTAAACTTTGCAGGAACTTTTTTGTACACGATTTTAATTCAAAGTGGTATTTACTTACGTGTGGTGTGTGACGAGAACAATTCATTTAGAGTTGGTTCTTAACATGAGTACGGATTCCTTTTTGGCGGGTATCAGACGATTTGTGTCTCGTCGAGGTTTTTGTTCTGTATTGTATACTGATAATTCAAAGACTTTTAAAAGGGCGAAGTGGGAACACAAAAAGTGTTGGAATTAGATTGATAATACTGAGATTAAAACTAAGGCAATTTCAAACGCTTAAAATTAATTTGAAGGAAATTATTGAAAGATCTTCGCTCTCTCTTAAAGAATTAGAAACAGCTTTCCTTGAGAATGAAGCCAAGGTTAAGTCCCGGACAATCACATATGTGTACAGCTATCTCTCAGAGCCCCGTCCACTCACACCCTCTCATTTCGTAGTTGGTAAGAGATTAATGTCTTTACCTGTAACAAAAAACAGAATTGGAGTTATAACTGTTAATAAAAATTCTTTGGTTAAGAAAAGTAAATATTAGTTAACTACTTTATATCATTTCTGGAATAGGTGGAGAAAGGAATATTTGCTAAATATAAGATCAGCATACTTATCTCCATAACGAGGTAAAATTATTTCCTTTAAAGTTAATGATATAGTTTAATCAATGATGACTGTTACTGCAGAAATATGTAAACGTTAGGGAATATTTTAGGGCTGTATACAGGCCGAGACGGAAATATTCGTTCTCTTCTTATCTAAACATCAGGCGCTCAGTTCATCTGGTTTATAATTTAGAGATCCGTTCCAGAATATGCAGGAGATTTTTGGTGAAATTACCAATTTTCTTACAATTTTAATGGTAGTTGAAATTATTCTTATATATTTGATATATTTATCTTTAAATAAAGGTTTTGTTCTAAATTCATTTAATACATTATATGTGATTATGAAGTGATGTATCAAGTGATTTTTATGCCTTGTAATTCGATGTAATATTCAATGCAATAGTCTTTATGTTATTTAATAGGTTTCTTGGATGTAAAGTTGATTGAGAATGAATGGCAAGTGAACTTATGAGAATTAAAGTGGGGAGTGCTGCATTATTCCCACGCCATTGAGCCGTCATTTTGCCTGAGGGAGCTGTTTGTGCACTATGAGCTCATAAATTGCGCTGCTTGTAAACGAAGAGCTCAGTGACAGGCGAGAAGCTAAAATATACGTGTGGAAGGCAGAGTTAGACTAATAATGTATCACACTTTGATTTGGTACTTTGTTTTAAATAAATCTGTTTAGCTTTTATGGAAGTTCTCAATGCACCTGTCCTACATTTGAACCCCCATCTGCAACAACTGGCGTCAAAAAGTCGTAATTCCCAATGTTTCGCGAAAAGCATTTCATTTATTTTCATATTTTTGATAATGGAATAGTTTATATACTTTGATGTTTATTCAGATATTCTTTACAACTCTTTTTGATACTGATCTCAGTATTTGGAAAGATGAGAAGATTATGGAATTTTTATTAAAGCAACTAAAATTATAATAAAAAAACAAAAACGTAGAATTGTGAGATTGGAAACATATTTCCACGTAACAAAAACGATACAAATACCATGGCTAGCCCGAAGGAAACAGAATTAATAAATGTAGAAGGGTCCGTAAGTTTTAGAATGCACAATTCCTTTGGCATATGCAAAAATTCAATCTAAGGAAGTGAAACTTAATTTATGAACCTAAATAGAAACAGAAATGCAACATAATAGTCCACTTCTGGTTCAAAATTTTCAAAAATGTTAATAAGAATGGTTGTATTTGCCGTAGGAAAATCGGAAAAGAAATATCTTCACGTCATGCACGATTTTTAATTCATTTTTAACCAATAAGGATGTAATCCGAATTAGCTTTTTCTTTGGTGGGTATTAATTTTGTTCGGAAATTTTAATACTATTAAGAGACCGAAGAGTTAATCAGTCTCGTTTCTTAATGCTTATTTTTTAAAACGTGTTGAGAAGCAGGTCACGCATTTATTTAGATTACTAATGGTTTTTAATGTGAAAAAGTATTTATGACTAAGTATTACTTATAATAAAATTACTGAACTTTATTTATGTTACTTGTATTCAGAATACTATTTTTTTCTTCATATATCTTTGTCTTAACGTATTCAAGAATCTAATAAAATATCTTATTTTTATACGAGTGAATTTTCATTTTATATTCATTAATTAAAGTATTATCATTATTTTACTGACTTAACAGTTTTTCTTCAAAATTTTACAGAATTACCGGTGTTAGAAATACAGTAAATTTGCAATCACTAGTTCTCCTACTTGATATTTCTAACGGATGTCGAAACAACTCGTATCTGAAAGTTAGTGATTTACTGTAATGAAAAAAATAAATGCTTTTACATTTTAATATGTTTAATTTTTAACTAAATAACAACACATCTTGTGGCAAAAATAGTGTTAATAGAATGCATTTACCGTGCGTTTGATATTAAATACTAAGAATTTTGATGAAGTTAAATAATAATTTTCTAACCGGGATAGCTTAAACGTTTTTTGCAAATAAAATATTTGTACATTTCATCAACAAAATACCTACTGCATTTATAGTGTTGAAAGGATTATGTACACAGTCTCTGTAAATACTTGTTAAATACGTATAATTTGCAAAGTCCTTAAACTATAGAGGTATCTCTCGACATACCTCTATAGAAATTGTATTATTGAGCTACACATAACAGGAAAATCATACCAAGAAATTGGGAAAGCAACCATTTATATTCGTAACTGTTTGATACGTTCTGAAAAAGTAAACAGAAATTAGATGCATCCTAAATAAATAGAGATCATGAATCCCAGCAAATTAACAATGAGGGCAAAAAAAAGTTTTCGAATCCCTTTAAAAATCCGATGGACTCTGCAAACAAAGTTCCTGAAACTTAGTAAAATATAATATCAGAGTAATACCTCAAACAAGACATGCTTTACTCAATGAAGGTGTAAAAATGAAGCCTATGGAAAATATCTTTCATAAGTCCTCAGGAGAAAACGCTTTGAATTTGCTTTGGTCTACAGAAACACACCAATAGATTTTCGGGAAAATTATAATTTTTCTGATGAGAGTAAGTCTTAAATTTTCTCTCCACCAAGCATTCGAAAAAATTAAAGTAAAAAAAAACCAGTAAATGTACATCTAACTCTAAATTATAATAAAATGCTTTAGTGTTTGGAGAGTATGGTTTCAAATATATTAAGATATTTAAATTTTATTGTTCTTGCATTGACAGTTTGAACATATACCGGTATGTTGTGGCACAACATATTAAGCGTCTGTTGGAAAATAGGTTTATAGTAAACTTTTCACTTTCATTAGGATAACTACCCAAGGCATGTTGCTATGGTAAGCATAATATGATAACTTGACATTCTTGGAAGGCGACTGGTCACTCCGCCATAATCTCCTGACCTGAATTCAAAAGAAAATATAGGATTTTTTAGAGATGCATAAATTCGGAAAAAAAATTCACAAGTAAAAACAGTTTAAAAGAAACTGTCGTTGTTGCCTGGAATAATATGGATCCAAACGTCTCAAAAGCTTTGTGGAATCTATGCCACAAGGATATGAAGCAGTTTTTAAAGCTATAGAGTTTCACACAGAATATTAATTTGCATTATTTAACTAAATTTATCTTAAGTTATAGCACACTACTGAAGTGCACAAATGTTTTTTTGTATTTTATTTTTCTATATTTGTCTGTTTTTCTTAATGTAAACTATTATTTCATTTTGATTTTCATTTTATAGTACTATAATAAATTTAACAATAAAGTATCACATTATTGTTTGCTTAAATCTTTTATTTCATTTTATTATAATTTAAGAAAAAGAAAATGTAGACTGCTTATTTTGGCAAATGTAAATACTCTGTTAAATATCATTCTCACGATCTGAGAGATGTTTAGAATTCCCCACGAATTAATTTTTACTTTAGAAAGACGTAAATGCAAAAAACAGATATCTCTGCAAAAAAATATTAAGATAGAAATAATTTTTACTCATTCGTTAAAAGGAAAAGGATTAATAACATTTCAATTTAGATAAGATTTCATTAAGATAAAGTTTTTTTTTTTTTTTATTTTCTACAGAAAATCAATTGTGTTAAGGAAATTCCTTGTAAAAGTATCTTTAAAGTTAAATATTAAATATTCCAATTCCAATCATCCGAGACATTGAAATAATTAAAATTCATTTTTTTCCTATTATGTTTTTCATTATTTCGACAATTTCGATTGCGAGTAAAGTATAAGACAATTGCATTTTCTAGAAGCGAATTAAATTTTCGTTTCTTCGTTCAAAAATGTATTAGAAATTTCATGAATATTTTTCAAATTATAAATATAATTGTCAAAAAGAAGAGAAATTATCATTGTTATTATTATTATATTGTTATTAATTATTATTTCGAATTGTATAACAAGTTTATTTCAAATTGCACTTTAGTACTTATTCCGTTTAATCATATAATCTTTTGAATTTTAAGTTTGTTTCAATCTCAGAAGAAAAAAATTTTCGCTTAAACTATTAATGTTTTTTTTTCTTGGTGGGTTTATTTTCGAGATTTTCTATAATATTGAAAGGTTAACTGGAGTAGTAAAATAGAGCGAGATAGGTAAAGTCATGAGTTCTTCATTTTCACTAATATTTAGCTAAAAAATAATATTTCTATAAAAATTACTACCTTGTAATATTTCTAAAAAACAGAACAAGGTATTACCTTATTTCATACGGATATTACATAAATACTTATTTTTCTTCTTTTAATAAGACTGGATAGAGCTGTGAATGTCATTTGACCCTTCAAGGGACAATTTTTCTACGTTGGACAAACTTTTCAGCATAGCAAAGTGTTCAATTTTTTAAATAGGGAACTTAGCCATCTGTATCAAGTCACGTATACAATTTTAAGAAATTAATAGCATTTTCATATTTCATATTTTTATTTCACACAAAAATCGCAATTTCTAAAAACTCCAGAGTAACATGATGTTGTTTGAATTACGGTGAAAACTATCTAAAATGCGTGATGTGAACGTCTCGTGGAAAAAGCATGCAAAACTTAAAGCTCACAAACATAAATTATTCCAAATAGTCCTAAAACATGGAATTAATATCATTTTCCAAGAAAAAAAAAATAACTCTAATAAAAAAATTAACAATAAATCCAAAGATACAATTTCCTAATCACAAGACGAATTTCCTAATGTTATGAAAATATAAGATGCTATGTTTCACAAGTCATGATAGAGTACCCGGTTTCTTATTATAGTAGAGTAAGCAACAGACACAAAAGAAGAAGTTTATTTTAATATGTGATAGTTATCGCATCTTCTGGTTGTACTTAACATGGTTTATAGTGTAAAGGTAATAAAATGTTCTATATTGCACTTTACTCACACAATATATATCGCTTTGGAAAAAATACTAACTTCTCTTTTTAAAGTTGTTTTAGTTTTTTGTCTTGAAATAAATCAAAAAGTCCATTCTCAGTTTAAGCCCGTTTTTTCATCTAATAATATCCAGTATGATATTGACTATAGATCATGAGATTTATAGTGAGAAATTATTTTTCTTAACGTCGCAATTAGAAACAACATGAAGGCTAACAATGGATAATATCATCATTTCGAACCTCGTTTGAATGAGGAATTAAGTAACTGAGCATCAAAACACACACTAAGCTTCCACACTATTCAAACATGAAGACATTGAACCTCGAGTTGAAACCCCGCTACACAATAGATCTTCAATGTAATCAGAACTCGAAACCACAACTAGATGGAAATAACTCCAGAATACTAGAGGTCATGTAAGAGATGAGCTTGCGTACATGACCTCTAGGCTACATGTAGGTGAGAGAACATATCAGACCAGAGGGAGAGCTCAAATCTCCTTCGCTTATTTCCAGAACAAATCCCTTGAGGACTTTAAGGTCGTTTACTGTAGCTTCTGGTGCATAATTAAGTCAAATTTATTAATCAATTAACTGTGAGGTGAAACATAATTTTAAAATAATATTTTTTTATTAATTAATTAAAATAACTATAAAATTATTTTAAAAAAAGTTGTTCAAAGCAAGTTTTTGCAAAGAAGATATTTAACCATCAAAAAAAGGTCCTGAATCTTTTAAAATAATTATTAAATTCTTCAGTTAAATATTAAAGTGAACCTTAACATTTCAGTCAAAACCAATTTAGAGAAATCGCAAGAACATATATCAAACTATATTACAGCAGAATTACTATTTTAAATTTAAATACCATATAGTAATTTTTTAAAAAGAGAGTAATTTAAAATGATTAACTCTTTTCAAAATTCCATATTTTTAAAAAGAAATGATACAGAATTAGAAGTTATTTGTGAATACAGAGGGAAACTGTGGAGTTTTTTATATTATGAACAATAGATGACCCTCGTGTATTCTTTGTAATGATATTTCAAGAAAACTCTTTAGAAGCTTTCATGGAGCTACCTCACAGGTGGATTGATCACAGTGAACCGGATGACTTGATGTTTCCCACCTGCCCACCAAAGTCACCTGATATGGCCCCATGTGATTTCCTCCTTTGGGGGGGTTTGTAAAAGATAATGTGTATGGACCACCATTACCCACTAATTTATGTGAGTATTCTTGTAAAATTTATTTTTCTACATTTCCTTCTTTGCATTCATCTTTACTTATCATTTATTTATGTCGATTTTGAATTTTGAAATGGGATGAATCCTTTTGAATAATCCTCTATTTTTGAAGTATCGTCAGTGTTAAAGCATTTGAAAATACCTGAAATATATGAACACAAAAACCAATCTTTTTTCTCCCTTTCTAGATTATATTTTTATTAATGCTTCATTTTACTTATGTTTTCAGTTTTGGATTTTAAGAATGGCACATCATGTCTAGCATCACTATTGTAATTTGTGGATCCAATAAGATTTAACTTTAAAAACTGAATAGGAATATATATTGGATCATTAAATGGTTTTAAAGAAAATGTTACTTTTCATCAGCAGAATTTGTGTAGCTTGTACCGAATGCTTGTCGCTTTGTCGCAATTAAAAAAAGTTTTGCTTTTTTTATAATTTTTAGTAATCTTAAATATTTTAGTGTTTACGCTGATTGAAAAAAAAATTCTTAATATCTGTAACAAATAGTCAATATTTTTATTACAACTGCTTTGATTTTTCTCTCAATTTTAAGAAAAATACTTTTTAAAATATACTTTTCTATGAATTTAATATATCGAATTATTGTTAGTATTCTATTTTTCTACCCTTAAATTAACTACTTCAACAGATAGTATTTTTTAAACTCTGAACTCAGAATCACAATAAGTAAAGGTAAAATGTTTAATGCAATACAGATTTATTGCAAGTAATGCTGACAAAAATGTAATTTTACACATATTTTTATACTTATTCTTATCGTCATTAAAAGAATTTGTATTACTTAATTTTTTTTAGAAAGATATGACCGTAGTATCCTAGTTATCTTGGTCTAACAAACTTACTGCTGGCTTTGATTCCGCCGAGTATTGGGTTCAAATTCTGATGACCTCTGTGGTGATCGAGTGTGAAAGAACAGTACCACTGTAGTCCATGCATGTGGTAAGAGATGACTAAAATGTGTACCCAGTGCATGGGGGGAAATTCGGACACCCGGCCCGAGGGACTATATCAGGGGACCTCATAAACTTGCCATCTTTAGGCAGAATGGGCATCATGACCTCGAGGCACTCTTGTGATCTGTTTCTTTCTCATGGTGTTTATTCTCTTTTGTAAACATGGGTGTTGTGCCCCCTAGATACTAAAACGATCCTCCTCAAATTTCGACTCTGCTTATTGTCCATCACAATTTTACCTTTTATTTTCTATTTTCACGTGTCCAAATAACAATTTTACATTTAACTAACTTTGCTCTTACTTATTGACTTTGTTTGGCGCAACATGGTCACATCTGGCTTTTGAGCCGTTACAAATCAATCACTCTTTCACATGACTCACTTATCCATTTAATTCGCCATACAATCATCACTCACTCATTCAAACGTCTGGATCACAGTTACACCTTGTTTGGCGCAATATGGCCTCATTTGGCTCTTGCGCTGTAAAACTTTCCCATCACCCTTCATCATCAAGTCCTGATAGCACGAAAGACCAGCCGTGTAACGGTTTGATGCACGTCAGATCTGATCGAGGTTACAAGTCCTCTCATTGCATGATGCGTAAGTTTGAAGAAGAAAGCGCCAATTCTTCACTTTTCCATTTCGTCGTTTGGCCATGATTAAAAATCACGAGATCCGTCAAACTTCTAAATTTTTTTCTCATTGTGTGGATACTTCGTGTGTCCTGCAGTTACCGGGCAAACTATCTATGGGGGAGAAGGATACAATCACCATCCGCTGATGGCAGGAAATCGTGACGAAAATAAAAAACAGATTGATATGCATTCCAAAAAAAGGAAAGAAAGAAAAATAAAAAATGGGAAGTATAAAAACTATGGTGTCTCACTTTGAAAGCATATTGTAAGCTTTCATTCGCTTTTGAAATTTGAAAGTATGTTGTATCATATATTCTTTCTTCGAACATGTACTGCTTATTGCTATAAATTTTTTTTTCTTCCTTTAAATGTTGAGTAGGGGTGAGGAAAGAAAATGGAAATGTCGAAGTTGATTCTAGCATTTGGTTTGTTAGTTTCCTAGTTTCACTGGTATTCTCCAAATAAAGCAGTTATTTAAAATTCAACTATTTCATTATTTGTTTGAATATTTTGTAAGTTCCTAGGTTTCTGTAATTTGTTTCGGAGATTGAAACATACGAAAGGGAATTTCTTTGATAGTCAAAGGTCATTTCAATATATTTTCGCTCCAGAAACATTAAGTGTTGGACATATTATTTCTTTCGAAATAGATACAATATTTCTTATCACATATAAAGTGAAACATATAAATCATGATTAACTTTCGGGTATTTCTTTGTTCATCAAATACTGATGAAATTAGTGATGAATAATGCTTTCCAAAAAAGGTGGTTTCAGTCACTCATAAGGAGAAAAAAATGTAATTTATTGTAGGAAGAAATCACAATTCTTCCAATTAACTGGAAGTAAACATGAAAACTATATTAAATACTATAGCTTACTAGTAAAACTCTTTATTGGATAAAGCAATTGTTTTTAGAAAAAGATCATTGTATTATTTTTATGAATTTTTAGGAACAATGTCGATGTATATATGTATATATATATGTGTGTGTGTGTGTGTCTGTAGGTATGTATGTAATATATATATATATATATATATATATATATATATATATATATATATACATATATATATACATATTTATATATATATATATAAATGTACATCTACATCTATATGTATATAAATACACACACACATATATATATATATACATCTATATATATATTTATTTATTTAGACGTATATATATGTGTATGTATGTATTGAAAAATTCATGGAATTAAAATAATTATTATTAATTTTTTTTTATATTATTCGATTTTTTTAAGGATTCAAAGGTATAAGACAAAATAAAATAAAACATTTAAGTTAAAATTTTCAAGAGTGTTTCGTAATTTACTTAAAAAAGGTCTTTTATGTGTTTAAGAAAAGAGCAAAATAAATTTAACTTTAATAAAATATAATAATTAGTTTAGATTCTTTTATTTGGCTATGGAATCGAAGAGTCCCTTAAATTAGAGATTCTATTTTCTTATTTTACTTTTAGTACGCTAATTTAAGGTATCCGTACACCTTCGAAGAAAATTTTTTGAAATACATTGATATTTGTTATAAAAATACTTTTTTATGCTAAAATATAACCTAAAACTATGAAAAACACATTCAATAATTTGCTTTTAAATCAAAAAAAAATTTTGGAGTGAAAAACATAGTGAAAATAGTACATAAATTGATTATTAGAATAACGCTCATAACTCAAAAGTAAACAAAAATATCATTATTCTGTAACTTTTATCTTATTCATCATAACATTTTTTGGGGCTGGTACTACTTTCATGATGAAAATCTTATTACAATAATTTTTATTGTGTTTCGAGTCAAATAACAATGAAAAATCATAAAAAAGTTACAACAATACATGATTTACACCTTTGTTACTAAAAATATATCAATTTTATAATCATGAAAGTGGTAGGGGTCCTTAAAAATTGTATAAGGAAGACACTTGCAAAATTTCAATTAATTTGGTTCATAACTTTTTCTGATATCTACGTTGCCATATGTAAATATGTCAAGAAAACTCATTTTGAGAAAAATCAAAAACAAACTTTCAATTGCAATTTTTAATAATAAACATAATAAAATATATTTAAAATGCCCCTGATTTATATATAACACCTTCTTTGCTTTCTAATACATTAATTTTTTTCCCTAAGAGCTCTGAGTATTTTTCGACGCTGCTTTACATTTGGTGTTGAATGACGTGCAGCATCAAAAATTCGACAACTGTCAAGGTGTTTGTAAGATTTTAAGGTAAAATAACCAGGCGTTACATTTAATTTCCTTAAAATTTCAACACAGCCCTTGTACCCATCATTAAACTGTATAACAGCATCCAATACACCAGATTTTAAAATTTTAAGGCACACGAAAACCTCTTTCGGTACCCTCTGCCAAATTATGCCATTAAAACATTCATTGGCATTCTGTGTCTTACCATGAAGGCACTTTGACAGAAGTTCTTTAGAACACAGTTCTAAATATGTAAGTTTAATTAAATTTAATACATCATTGGATAAGCCATTATATTTTTCTTTGGGCTTTTTGCCGCATGACAGTGCTCGCTGATAATAACACCAGCTATCTTTCCCGATAGGGCACTGTCCATGCATGGGTTTCTTGCCACTCGATGCACAGTGGTACAAGGCCGCAATGACGTTCTGTTGAAGTTTGAGTAGATTGCCTACATTACTTCGAACAGCAATTCCATAGTAATTTTGCAATCTATCAATAAACGAATCGGTAAGTTTACCTTTACCAGATAAACTTTTATTTTTGGATTTCAGTTTGCGCAATCTCGCACCTACTCTTTTCTGAACATGCCCAATGCATTCCAGTTTAGTTACGCTATCTTTCCCATATGTGTCTTTCACGCTGATGAAGCCTTTAGAATCCCCGTCTCCATAATAGTGTGAATACTTCAAACCTCGTTTCACAATTGATCGTTTGAAGATCCTGTTTGCGCCAACAGCTTCCATCTTTAATCAGGAACCTTTAAAATTGCTTCGACACACATGATCTGCTTCAAGCGTCTCGGATACAATACCTTTAGGCATTTTCGAAAGCTTTCTGCAGGTCGGACAATATGATGACATTATTTAAATGTCCACTACTTTGCCAGTGTCGATTGACAAAGCAGCAACACACCCATTCATAGAAATGTAACCTCTACGCTGCCATGTTCCATCAACAGAAACACCGCATTCAGCTAATTTATTTTTAGATGAATGAATATTCAAAACTTCCTTAGCTGCCTTTTGCATCGACAGTTCACTTACTTCTGAAATCACAGACATAAGTTTATTCTCATGATTGGTGTATGCAGTTTTACTGAGCCTGGGTAAATTTAATGTTGCACATAATTTATATGCAGCAGAAAACCTTTCCCAATTTGTCTCATGGCATAAACAAATCTTGCATTTATCTCAGGATAGTTTAATGTTTTCTTCGAGCTGGAAAATCCTGTGCAAAAGTCACAATGCTTACATTTTATTGCAAAACTTGAGCACAATCCATACCTCGAGTCTTCATGTAACAGCAAACCATCGTGGAAGCATTTGGGGCAACATAGTTGTAAAATTGAGCATAGAAGGAGTTCTATGTCAATAATTCTGTTGCCGGTTAGCGGTTTATTTTCATATTCAGCAATTTCTTCATCTAGAAGGGCAGAAAGGTTCAATTTTGAAGCACTGGCATTAGCAGTTACAGTACTATTTTTGCTATCATTTTTGGTAAAACCATTACCACGAAATTGTCTTTTTCTTTTAACACTAATTCTCCTTTTTGAATTTCCCATTTTAAACGAAAAAAATTGAGCTTTTCAACAATAAAAACAATCTTAATCAGAAACTTATAAGAATGAGAACAGAAACCAAAACAGATGTAAACAAACAATAACGATTCTCTTTTCTTGCCAGATTCAAGATAAAAATGTATTTAAAAACCTGTTGCCAAATGTATTTTCAAACATTCTGAAAATTCAGATTCATGTTTTAAAATTTATTTATTTTGTACCATTGTACATATAAAAGATATTTCGAAAAATAAAAATGTAAACAAACATTTCTTCCAACTTCCTGTCTGCAGAAATGCACTTCCGGTTTCAAAAATCAGCTAACGAGTAAAATTCAAATCCCTGTAACTTAAGTTCTAAATAAGGTATAAGCAAAATTCAAACACTATTAGAAAGAAAAAAGTTTAAAATTTAAACTGATGTTAAAATTAGAAAATCGAAAATTTTGACAAAAATGACGTTTTAAAGGTGTACGGATACCTTAAAGACGTAAAACCTATTCTTGAAATGATTTACATGTGAATTTCAATATTTATTTCTATTTTATTCAATCAAAATAAATTATAGTTATTTATCCTTGTGTTTACTAAAAGTTTCACCGATATTAGCATTTTGAAGTGGTTAAATTTAACAATATTATTTACCTATAGTACAATTTTACTTCTGTAGAAGAATGCAATATCCAAGAGTATGCGAATATTTTATTAAACAAATAAAACTTTCCAAGAATCTGAAGTGTTCTTCTCAGTTAATAGATCGCTAACATCAAATTCCTTTTCATGATTAGATTTCATGTAAGATGACAAATATTTAGCAATAAAAGAGCAATTATTAGTATAATACTCCAACAGTGAAAATCGATAGATATTGTGGGTTATCTAAATCACATTTTTTCCTCTTTAAGGGTAGGTGACACCGGAATACGACTTAATAATGAAATTAATGATTGATGTCGAAAAAGTTTAATAAATATAACAATACTTTTTTTTTATTTGTCTGTACATAAAGTACTAATAACTCATGAGTTACTATAAATCATTATTTTAAAAATATTTTTCTAAGGGCAAAAATGGGTTCTCCATAAAACCTCCTATTTCTGAGGAGAATCGTAATGCTTAAAGACCACTGTCTCATACTTTTGCCTTTTAAGACCATCGCTTTTTAAATTGAGACTCTGGGAATACGAGAGAAGATTAAAAAAAAAAAATGGGGGGATGAATGAACGAAAAATAAGGCTTATTTCGCAATACTTAAATCTGCACCCAACCTTGTATTACTGGTATCTAGACATAAGGATCTAGGGTAGAATAGTTAATAAGGGAGAATCGTTAAGGTATCGCGGGGCCCCTCATCTGCACTCAGCTGAGACAAATTATTCTCAAAAAGTGATAGAAAAATGTTTTTCAAGGTTTATTAATAAACTTTACTATATACGCATTTAAAATTAAGCAAAAGAAAATTGAAAAAAAAAAAATAATTGCCAAGATATTTTTGTTATTATAAGAACGTTGGTTAGCAACAGGAATCTGAAAAAAAAAAAAAAAAAAAAGAAGGAATGTTGTTTTGTGATGTAGAAGCGTAATAATTGTAAATAAAATATTTTTGTATATATTTATTCATTGAAAGGAGAATTCTTCATATGTTTCACGCAATACAGTACACTACAGTACACTCCGTATTCTTGACGTACGTATCTAAAGAAGGCAAGCCCGTTACGGGAAGAGAAAGAGACAGAAGTAACTTCAAACCAAATATTACTGCCTTTTTTCTCTTAAAATTCTAAGTATGTATAGAAAATAAAATGCACAAAACTACATCCAACTGATTCTCCAAATCAGATTAATCAATCAGAAAAAGAGCACATAATACTTTTCTTCCCTACTCAGCCATCCCATTACAGCGCACATGCAAATGTAAGATCTCTTATGAGACAGATGATCAAATACCAAGGACGTCCATATAAAGCCAAGCTTTCTAAGTTAAATCTTACAAAATTAATTAATTTTACTTCTGGGTGTGTTTGTAACTCCGTATTCTTGACGATAAAAATTCGAGTTTTCTGAGCGCTCCAATATTAGTTTAATATCATCCATTTCTTATTTCGAAAATAATTAAAACAATACGACGTTATCAAGTTAAGAGAGATTTGTACGATGACTTTGTAATCTGAAGGAGGATATACATTACATTTGAAATGAGTGATGAATAAACCGTGAATGATTATGACTTCCGGTGGAAACTTTGGCCGTGGTAACCTAGTGGTTATGGTAGCAGACTCAGGGCCGGAAGTTTCCGTCAAGTAGTAGATTCGCTCCTTGATGCCACTAAATTCTCTCGCCGTATAGCCGGGGCAGATACACGAAAAATCTTTCACGGGTCCAATTCCTCCCGTTGGCGTCATGTTGAAGTTAAGAGAGTGGAGAATGCCAACTCAGGTGTCATCCTCGTCAATTGACCGATGCTTAAAATGACGAGTTTCATCGCCAATATTCCTCGTATTTTCTTCTAGTGCGACGTTAATGAAACCAACTACTCAACCAACAGTCCGGTAGAAGCTTTACTATTCAAAAGCAATCACCGCTTCCTCAATACTGTACAAGGTATTTATGTTTGCAGATAGATAGTGTTATTAAAGTAAGTTGGTGTTACCATCTTAGGCTGCCCTTTGCCATACAAATTGGATTCCGATTCACAAATTAGCTTTTATTTGGAAAGCATTTAATTAAGTCGCACAGAAGGGCAGCTCAAGCATTTTACTTCCTGGATAACTTTGGAAAAAGACGAATTTTTTGAAGCCGTACAAAATAAATAAATCTCTACGACACTAACAATAGTTTGTGAGGAAAAGAATTATTATGTTAACATTTTTATGAAGTAAAACTTAATAATTTATGATATTATACTTTAGAAGTTAATACTTTAATATCTAATTCGACTGCATTAATTTTCAAGGTCTTCGTCCATTATTATGGTGCTAATTCTACTCTTAGATTTCTTCAATCTTGAAAATTGGGCAAATGCATGTGCTTTTGAATAATAATGACATGAATTATAGTAATGATTGTGCCATGAGAGTTATTTGTCATTGCACGAGTATGATTTATAAAAATATTATAAAAAATTTTATACTTCTCATCAAGTTAGATCTGAAATTACAGCTCTAGGCATTGCATTTGAAAATTTCCTGGTAAATTGAATGTATTCCTGGTAAATTAAGTCATAAAAAACACATTTATTTTTTCGAAAATCCTGAAATACACATTCAAATCCTTTTATCACAAATGGATAAGCATTTCCCAATTTTTAGGGTTAGATTTTATCAATTAGTTGAAATGCAAAAATAGTTAGCATTTATTTAGATTTGCTTGGTTTCAATTTCATTAGGAACGTGTTTATGGTTTGAAACTTTCTACGTATAAGTTGATTTCTACTTTAAACATGCATGTTTAAATTGTTTTAACATGTATTTTTAATGTAAATTCAGTACGTCATAAAATCTTTTCAAATTTTGGTCTTGACTGAGACACCTCCTTTTTGTAAAATGTATGATATCCCCCTCCCCGCCATGCTCATCTCCAAGTATTTAAAAAAATCTTGAATTTCGCATTCGTTCCATGGACTTTTGTAAAATTCCGTGTTTTTGACAATTTGTATAACATGGTCTATTTTGAGGCTTTTTCGCATAAATTACCTTTGTACATTGCGTAATGGTACTTCATCAAAAGAGAGTTTTCGATGGCAACAGTGCATTGTCTTTTATCACTTTTATAAGCAGCCCCTTTTTTCCTATCGATCAGAGCTGAGACTCCATGTATAACTAAACTAGATATGCTGAAAAGAATCATGGGAAACCGTGTAAAGTTTTTTTTCACTGTTTCTGTAAATTTCTTGCTGATGTTATGTCTTTAATTGGTTTTAAAAAAAAACATTTTTCTTCATTTACATTATAATATTTGTTATGCATATCGAAAATTAAGCCTTACGCAACATAAGTATTCTCATCTACTGTCAAAGAATACAAATTAAAATTACAAACTGGCGTTTGAAATTATTTTAATAGATTTTCCTGGTTCGTCAGTTCACTTGTCAATAGTTTGATTAGAATAACTGATTTTTGAAATTCCTTTATTTTCAAAGAAATTTATATTTGTCATGCTGTCCATACATTGCTTCACAAACTCGCCATCTAATAATAGATTTATTGGCGATTAAATTTGCCACTCTATTACTATCCCTTGTAAGAAGTTCAATTTAATTGTAAAGTTGTTGAAACACTTTTTTTGAGATATATGGATTGTGTTTAGTATTATTATTTTATTTTTAATACACTCTCCTTCACAGCGCCGAATTCGAAGACACGTTCTAGTACTTGATTGCATATAGTAATTTTTCAAATTATACTATTTGGTATCTATAAGGCGAAAACAGAATGCCTCACAGCTCTTCTCAATGAAAAACATAGTTCTCTGTATATTGGAATACCTCATTTTATTGATATATTTCATTTGTTTTGGTTACAGAAATATTACAGAATCTACTTGCTGCTCTCAAAAACCTAAGAGAATTGTAAACAACTTATCAAAATGATTTCGAATGAAATCAGACTTTATTTTGGAGAAATGACTCTCTAGCATTTCAATCAGTCTACTTCACGTACGCACACACATGGGCACTCATTTATCAAATCAAATAAAAACACATATTCTATTACACTTCTCAAATCATTTACCAATACACACTTCTCAAATCATTTACCAAGAAATTTAGTACACTTTACAGGATTAAAATTTAAATTATTTATATATATATATATATATATATATATATATATATATATATATATATATATCATCAAATACCAAAAGTGTCATACATTACTAATAATACGCTATTCTAAATAAAGCAATCAATAGGAAGTACTGAAACGTTTATTAGAGTTCTTTTAAATTCTCTATTTTATTTTTAATTCTTACAGATTTTTATACTTTATTATCAGAACGACGTCCATATCAGAGACACGTCCTTAAAATAAATTTCCAAACTAGAAAAAATTCATCTTTATCTAATATAATTGCATTTCCAGGTATGTTGTTTTTCTCAACCAGTCATTTCGTGCTTTGTTGAAGAATTGCTAAATGATCTCTTGTCTGTTTTCCACAAATAATCTGAATTACCTTTGTTGTTTGTGACCAATAATTTAAATGATTCTCATTTAATGTCTAATTATTGGTTCTGCTATCGTGTTAATACATCTCCGACATTAAAAAGACCTAGGGTCAATTCTTCATAATCGTCAGAATCACTTAACATTAAAGTTAAAATTTTCTGGTTATGTATTCCCTCAACTGTATTACTATTGTTTCAAACGCTTCATAAGTAAAGTGCAAATCTTCTATCGGTCTTTTAAGGTGATGTTTTTAACACTTTACCCCTGTCTTTCAAAATGATATGAATTTAACCTATTTTTTCGAACATAAAATATTAGACTAAACATTTGTCAGGAAAATTAACTAATTTATAGAACTTTTTTTCGATTAGGAATTCACTCCCACAAAGTTAGTTGCATAATCCGTGAATAATTTTGAACATTTACTACGTCCAGTCATGAAACGCTTTTGAGTGGCAATCAAAACATTAGGAGTCAATTCTGACAAAATTCAGGATGAATAGCTTTGTTACAAAACATATGTACGCACATATGGAAATTTTGCTTCCTGGTTTTAATAAGTAATAAAAAAAACGGACCGTACTGATCTAATCCTGAAATACTAATATGAAGGGAACCCATTTATTCGTTCACATGGCAAGTCTCGCAATATCCGTGATGGCAAAATGGGTTTGCATTTGAAGTACAACATATAAATATATGTTCTTTTTCGCTCCAAATATCTGTCATGTATGGCTGAAATTGTAAACGTATAGCATTTAAAAATCCTTGAGATCTTACAATAATTGCTTATGTATACTCTAAAAATAAATTTTAAATAACTTACAAATTTTTTTGGCAAGATGATTGGATGATTTTTATAGTTTGATAATATAATTGGATGATAACCATTGGATGATTTTGAGTACATGGCAAATAAGACTTTCAAAGCCATCCACCAACACGATTTATCCCTTTTTTATTTACAAAAACACTAATTTTTCTTCAAATTACCCATTATGTTCTTTTTATCTATTGGAACTCTCTACTCAATGTTTAATTCAGAATTCTGCAGCTTTTCCTTCTACCATAAGAATTCCCACTTTTTTGTTTTTACTTGTGCAGTTATACAGAAATCTATAAATATGAGATTTTATATTTATTATTTCAGTATAGGTATTATTAATAAATAAGAGTTAATCGAAAACTATCAGAGTTTTAGTAGATCACAGTTGCTCGCTCAGAATAGTCATCGACATCAATAGAAGTTTTATTCTCGTCCACACAGGATTCTTTCTCAATTGGTTTTAGGCACTCGACTTCCTGAAACATAAGTATCAAACACTGATTGTAAAACTGTGGGATCATCTGAACGTCTGCGCATGTCCACCACTTGTGACTGCTCACCAGGGAAACAGTACTAATTCCACGCGTCTGGAGATAAGCCGGATTGGTTTTAATAGAGTAAAAGAAGCAAAAAAATGACTTAGTCAATTAATTAATCCGATTTTGGACGAATAATTTCCACCTTGTATAATGTAACTTTAGAGTCCCTCCGAAAAAAAAAAATATTTGAAGATTCATGCTTCGCCTTTGTTTGTGGCGCAACTAAAAAGAATAGTTAGATGAGCTTCCTAACATTGAAACATGAATATCTTCAAAATTATTTGTGATCGGATCGGAAACTATATTTGTGTTTATTGAAACTATAAAAGTATTCTAATAAATCCCTGATGTTGTAGATTATAAGAACTGACAAAAAAAATTATGATTTTCAAATACCATAAATATTATTTTTCCGTTGAATTGTATGTGATATTTTCTATTCTCTACTCCTCTATTTCACATAAATCAGTTATTTCATGGATTTCCTTGCAATCATAAGAAACTAAGCTATTTATCGATTTTATACAGTTTTAATCTCACATTTGTAAAAATTTCAAAATTCCACACGATATCCTTTTAATAAGATAAATAAATAAATATTGTGAGATGAAATATATTATTGTTCATTACATTCATTAAATTTTACTGCAACATTTTTTAAACTAAAATGTCTTGTTAGAGATTTCGTTTTGCGTATTTATGTATTGTTTTCGAATTCTCGTGAGAATTGTCTCGATATCAAACGCAATGGTTGCTGACTCATGCTGCCATCTGGCTTCAAGCCAAGATATCTAATAAGAACATATAAAAGTTCGTGAGAATCGTCCCGAAACCAAATGCATGAATTCGAGACTGATGCTGCCATCTAGCAGCACGCCGAGATATTTAATAAGAAAATCAATTTTATTGTTCTCGTTAATATTCTGTTCTATGCCGTATAAATTTTTATAGTAAAAATACTTGGAGAATTGACAAATTCTGCCTGCGACTTAAGTTATTTGAAGCAATTGACAAATTTTAACAAATGAAAATAATTCTTTGTTTACTTTTTTTACTTGATAAAATATAGAAAAGGAATCTCATTTTTCAGAGTTATTTTGATTTTATTACTTTTCTACTATTATTTTGGATCCTTCTTAAAGTTTGATAACATTAAAAATAATTAAACAATATTTATGCTAAAATAATATATTTTAATTTGCCAAAATCATGAAAGTACATTGTTGAGCGGTAGAATTACAGTAAGCTCTCTTCTGAACAGGTGTTTCTTACAGTTGTAGTAAGTTTAAGAATTCGAAATCAAAACTTCAACTTGAAGCCTTTTGAATTTTTGATTAGAAATACTTGTATGAAATATAAGTAACTTTATTATGCACAACTCAAAATAATAAGTTGAAAACACGGTTTTTACAAAAATCTGCAAATATATTTACACCCGTAACTAACATAAAAATTACTCATAATTTTAAGTGTAAAAGAAAACAGATGAAGAAAACTTTCTGCAAATTTACTTTTATTACTTCATTAACAAGGTAAAGGATAAAAATTCAGCAATCATGATTTATCGTAGAAGCTTCTTTTTCTACTATCTCAACTGTGGAACTCAATTGCTCAGCTTATGTCTTGAAAGGAAGTGAGTTGAAAACGTCATAACAACGTGATTTACTGGAACCCATGGCTTCGCTTATTATAGGGAAATTTGAATCTGTGCAATGCAAAGACTTATGGCAACCTTTTTTGGAATGGCAAGGAGTGTCATTTTATGTCTGTAGGATCGATACCAAGAAACAGGAAATGTTTGATGTCCTTAGATTTTTCGCACCTTACTACACCAATTGATGAAAGATATATCCCAGCAATACTCCTATGCTACAAAAACAGTTGCTTTTAATACAGGACAAAGGGAAGACACCGTGTGACCTGAAGAAAGTGGATTGCTGAACATCGAGATAGAGTGCAATGTGATTGGAGTCTCAAGTGTTGTTTAACATACTTTAATTTGTCATTTGTCAAAAAGTATTCAATATTGCTTCCTAAGGCCCATAAATTGACTAATATAGTTGTAAGATCTCTTCATGTTAAGTTTTTGCAAGCGGGCCCCTAACAGTTTCATACCAATTCCGGTAGCAATTTTGGTTAATACAAAACAGGTTATTGTGTAGAAAAATTGTGAATTCATGTGATATTTGTTTTAAGTGGCAAAAGATATTTTTTACAGCTATCTATACGTTTTGTCACTGACGGTATTTATTCCTAAATTTATATCCTGCTAAATATCTCATATAAGAGAAATTTTTTTTTCCATATAAACTAAAATTAATTCTCTGAAAATCAAATAAAAAAAATTATGCTTCGACGATATTCGATCCGAAGGCATGAAGATTTTTACGCTAACTCTCTACCAACTTTGCGATTGCAAGACAAATGACACAGTAGAAGTATTGGCTTGTTTCTTGATTCATCGAGTAAATTAAATGGTTTGAATGCAGTTTCGATGAACCACCTTTAGCGACTGGAATTATTTGGCGGTATTTTGCCAAATGTGGCTACCCTGATCGCAGACTTAAAGTTCAGCCAAAAAAAAAAAATTGCAAAGTTTGCAATTTTTGAAATCAAGCCAGGCGGTTGTACTAAACTGCATTTTCACGAATTAAATTTAATTAAATTAATTAATATTTGAAAAAACTGTATTAACATCAATTGTCATATGTATTAACAATATTGACATCCACTACAAATTTATCAAAATGTATTTGAACTTGAGTGGATGAATAAAATGTATTTTATTAACGATTGAAAATTCGAACAAGATATATATATAGGAAGAGTGTGAGCTAATAGTAGGAATTTTAAGAAAAATGACGCACCAAGGAGTTCCCCGATTGTAATGAAATTTCGTGTGCAAAAACATTCTGACCGAGCATGCAAATAATTAAAATTTGGTGTCCAATGAATGAATATCGGGAGCTAATGCACACGCAACAGGTGTATAGAAGAAGTGAGTCTCAATCTGATGGTCAAACTTTCTGTTGCATTGAGATTTATGATACCTTTCAACGACTGAAAAAAATGCCACATCGTAGGGTTCGAGCTCATTATTGCAACACTTTTACTACTACATATTACAAAAAATAATAAAATGAGCATTTTTTATTGTAAATAATCTTTATTGTATTGATTTTTATTGTTTTTTTTTTTTATTCAGCATTCTTATTTCTCACCTACTGTCTATTTCTTGTTTAATAAATTACTTTCGCTATTTACGAGATTATCATCAGGACATGTCCAGATTTATCTGTCTTCATGTGAACATAAAATAAGTTTTGCTTTTCCTTTTGCCTCAAAAATCTTTTCATTTACGGGTTAGAATTATTTTACAACTATTTTAGAATAATTGACTATTCTATAAGGAAATAAATGATCCACGTATGGATTCCATCATAAAACTTGCAATAAAATGTGATTTTTGAAAAGAAACTTTTAAGATTCTTCTTATTTTCTGTTTGCATTCATTGCACATCATTTGCGGTAGCTCAACTTACTCATTACATCAACAAAAATTCTGAACAAATAAGAAAATACGACGTTCATGAATGGAGATAATTCTTTTTCATGTCCAAATTTTACATTTGCAAATATTATAGGAGGGATGTATGTTGAAAATAATAATAAATACATAATAAAATAAAGAAACCTCTTATTAAAAAATATATTTTGGATGAACAAAAAGCAACTTCTTTTTTTTTTTTTACTAAAACAAACCTATGCATGTATTGCAATCATATCATACACCTCTTTTCAAATACTTAATATGTCAGATTTGTATTCATTTTTCATCTCTAATTTAATGTACATAAATTCAATTTGAAAGCAAGTACCACCCAACACGCAAGTGCCCCAAAAGCAGTTCAAAACTTTCTCCTTTACTAATATCTATGGTCAACGAAATTGAGGAGAATATGAGGAAATGAAATAAAAACTGAGTTCATCATTAATATAAATACATTGTGTTTTGTCATTGAAAACTTTTATACACATATAAAATTATCTGTTATTTGTTAAATTACCTTCCAAGTACTTTTCTTTATTTATTAACTTGTTATTCATTTATTTATTTATTTATAAAGTTTAGAACGATACTAAACTCATAGATGTACAACAGAATAAGTGATAAAAGAAAATTTGGAATGGATTTTATTATCAATAATGGAAATAATAATTAGTATAAATGACAATAAGCTACTTTATTAGAAGCAAACAATCATTTGATGCAATTAGACAAATTTGATCAAAATTATTATAACAAATTACTTTATTTTAGAAAGACAAATATCTATAAATTCAATCTCTCATTATATGGGTAAAAGTTTTTTTAGTCTTATATTATATTCAGTTATATGATACAAAATAAAAATGTATGATTAATTAATCAAGAAATATTTCAAACTAGCATTAAATATGAAAAAATTCAATAATAATATAAAAAAATAAGTTTATTTTTAATTATATTTATTTTGGGAGTATGCATTTTTAAATGTTTATTTTTTTTTATGTCAGTGGTATTATGTTAGTCATTGTTTTCTTTTACGTTAAAGATCAGTGAATTGTTTTAAGATTTCCACAGTTAATTAATTTTACTTTTCCGGATAAAAGTTAATCGACTGCCGGATACATACGCAGTCGCATTGTATTGATTTGCATGTCTTCACGATTTTCGCTATATACACAAATAAAAATTTATTTGTATACAATTAACTGATTTGTTATTAGCTGTGCAGTTATTATTAGTTAATTATTATCAAGATTAATTTAGCAACATAAATTATTAGCTATGAGATAAAACTGAGGAAAAAGAAGCTATGTAAATTATAATGGATAATAGAGATTTAAAAATACAAAATATTGAAGAAGTTCTATGTAATGTTTTATAAAGAACAGATTTAGCCACGCAATGTGCGCATTTTTATAATTATAATTAAATTACTCAATTAAATACAAAAGTCAAACCAAATGGTAAAATATCGTGAAATGGAAAATAGTTTACTTTTCCGATATTAAAATTAAAACAAACGATATATTATTAAATTGAATATTATACCAGCTACTTGTAATTAAAATTCGGGCAAACGTTAAATAATTAAGTACAATATTATAACAGCTACATGTAAAAAAAATTAAAGTAAACGATAAACTGTTAAATTGAATATTATAACATCTACAAGTAATTAAAGTTAAAGCAAAAGATAAATTGTTAAATTGATACATTTAAGCTAAATGTAATTAAAATTGAAGCACACGATAAGAAATAGGAATGTGATCTGGTACGCCAAAAGTGATCCAATTGAAACACTAGCTCCTTGGGTAGTTAAAAAAATAGCAGTTTCACAGCTATCTTAAATTTCGTAATGTTATTAATTTTCAATCATATCTTGATTCCTATTTACATATGATTTAAGGTAATACATAAATCTGATAAGTAAATAAAATACTTTATTTTTATAATCGTTTCACTTAAATGTAATAAAAAAAATTACAGGAAATTTATTACGACATATTTTTGAAAATTAAGTTCCTTATTGGGGAAAGCAGATATCAGATATATAATACATATAATTTATTTTTTATGTGGAATATTTTTTTTTTTGGTTTGCATAATCCTCACGGGCTTTAATCCCAGAATTGACTATTATATTAGGTCGTAGCTGAAGTATGGTTTTTCACTTGACCAGGAGTTAGAATTTAAAATATGAAAAGTACTATATTTAAGTGAGCAATAGTAAATTATTTTTTTAAAGAAATGCATTCGAGTTAGAATTTTTCTATCAGAAGAGTTAGTTTATATATTTAGTCAATTATAGGTTAATAATAGTAATGGTGTTGGTTTTATGCTGTTTTCTAAAATATTTAAGATGAAAATTTAAAAATATTAATATATTGGCGGCAGTAGATATTTTTATAATCAGTTTGAGTCCGAGGAGGATGAATTTTAATTTCTAAGTATGGGTGATGTCGCACCTACACTCGAGAAGAAGATATTAAGTTTATGTAAGTCATTGTTGACTTTTGACATGTTGTTCAGGACTTCAAATAACTTAGGAAATTTGTTAAATACATTTTGTAGTTCACTTATTGCAGTAATGAAGTTAAAATTACTTGGGCCATTGTTACTAGTACTACTAAATTAGGTTGTACGGGTTTTCGCCATTTCAAACTGGTTAGATGCTTCGGCTGGTTTGTGTTCAATTCATGGCGCCATCTCTTGAGATAATTGGTTACTAGAAAATTCGCAAATGAAAGGTTTGTTGTGACCGATCTTGATTCTTTTGTGTTTCTCTCAATGACTTTTTGTGTTATATCACCTTGTTTGGGATTCCTCTTCAGGAAGAGTGGGCAACCCTACCAGGATGCCATGTGATTTGATTTGCAGTTAATGCACTGCGGATTTTCTAGCTCCTCCTTGATCTCGAATTCGCCGGTGCGGTGATTTTCTCTCAATTTTAGGCACCTGATATTCATCCGGAAGTTCTTGGAGGAGTGATTATAGTAGTTACAGTTATAACACTGCGTGGTGGCTTGCTTCTTTTTGAAAGGGACTACTTTCATCATTATATGCATGACGGCTTGAATTTTGTAAATGTCGAGGGCATCTTCTCCTCTTCTCATTTTTAACATGAAAAAGGGAGCGGGTGTTTGGTTTTCCGCTGCTTTAATTTTGCGACTTTATCGATTTTGATGCCTTGATTTTCAAAGTCTTCTTTGATGTCGTCAATTTCAGCGTGGATTGGTAGGCCTTATACGCATGCTTTCAAAGGCTGCTCGTGAACTGGCTGAATTGCGTAATAATCAGCTGTGGGCTTATTCCTCTGTGATCATCTTCCGAGTCAGCGGTCATCTTTATGTATTGTCCCGAGAGCTTAGAGGTAGATTTCGGGAATTTCTGTTTTTGGCTTGTATTATGATGTTATAATTTTATGTGAGTCGAAGCATGATTGGCTGAATTTTGGGTGGTTGTATCCGCATCGGCGGAATCTACTGCCTAGAGCTCGTTGAAACTATTGCTCGTATTAATTATGTTTGGGTTATTTAAATTTTTGCTAGTTGGATTTTTAGCAGTTTTAGATGGCGTTTTAAAACCATTTTCATCAGTAGTACGTTGAGCTTTAAAAGCTTTATTAGTTGTTTGTTGCTATTATTATTTAAATGTGTATTACAATTATTAACTGGGCAAGTAGAAAAAGTGTTCGGCTCACCTGTTAATATGGATATTTTGGTTTCAGTTGCCTTCATCTGTACTGGGAGGTCTTGCATCAGTGGGCCTCCTATGGTTGTCGTATGCTCTTCTATTATGATGAGGTTGTTGAGATATACTGATCTTGCGTGTAGAACGTTGATTTTCTTCTTCAAGAGTGTGATAGTATTACATATTTCGCTTGGTGTCGTGGCTAAGAAATCGCTCTCCGGAGTCGTTGCTCCTGTATCCATTGCATCAACTGCTGCCGAGACGGGCACGTTTGGCGTAGAACGCTTCATCGTCTTATACGTGTGTTCCGTCTGGAAGCTGACTTTACCGCTTGCGATGGGGAATTTTGGGTCATCAAACGAGGTTCTTTCAGAATTCAAAAAATTCTATCAACAATCAATTCGTATTAATTAATATACTTGATTGGATTCTATTTAAATTCAACGTCTTAGATGGGCATCTTAGGTTATTATCCAGAATATATATATATATATATATATATATATATATAATTATCGAAGAAAAAATTTAAGAGAAATTTATTATGAGGTATTTTTGAAATTTCAGTTCCTTACTGGTGAAAGCAGACATAAAAAATATACACAAAAACAAGATAAATTTTTAAAAAGTGGTCAGTTTTCACATTTTTGGGTTAACTAATACAAAAACCCGTTGGGTGGCTTATTAAAATGTGTCATTTGCCAAGGCAAGTCACTACACAAAGACTGGTAATAACATTGTCAATAAGAATAAATATAATTATAATGTATCAAATGATTAATATCACTTAAATTTCATTCACGCGCTAGGGATATAATAAATAAAAATTAATCTTTTGTCAAAAAAGAACAAAATCAGGAAAAAAAAAATAATAATAATCTTGTTTGAAGACTGATCTCTTTACAGAATCAAAATATGTCTAATGAAATACTCATTTTTTATACTGTTTCGTACAATTAGACATCAAACAGTTGAAAAGCAAAATAACAGTAATAACAATGAAAACAATTTCAATTATTTATAGATCCATTTTGCGTCTTACAAAGGTGGAGCTTTACTCCCGTTATAAAAAAATAAATCAAAATATTATTGACAAAAGGTAAATAAAAAGATTGATTATATGCTTTCGTGTCTTAAAAAAAAAGAGCGAATACTTCTTAAGTAAAAACGTATCAATTGAGAAAATAAAGTTAATTGACATTATTAATAAAGTGATAGAAAGCTACGTTGTTTTCGAATTGATAAGATGAAATATTATTCAAAGAACAAACATTTAGAGTATTTTGTATTAGATATAACCTTATTTATGTTTTTTATTAAAAATTTGCATAAAAATGTTTAAACACCAGACATTTTTATTCTCACAGCGGAAATTCTACTGGAGATCCAGATCTTTGACCCTTCACATCATTCCAAGACTTTGTTTGAAGATTTCGTAATTCAATTTTCGTGAGCATCAAAATATCTTTTTCTCAGCCAGTTTTTGCTTTTTTTTTACCAAATATTTAAAATATTTTCGTTAACATTTTCTAAGGTGTTCATCAATTTTTAGGCAATAAAGACTAGCGTGGAACGAAGATTTTGTTTTACAAATACTTTTATGAAGACGTTAACTTAAAAATCTTTTTCTTTTTATGTTATGCAATATAAAACGAGATGAAAATTTGGAAATGATCTTTAACTATCCTTCAATAGGTGACGGTCAATATACTTCCTACCATAAAATACTTACAAAAATCAACGAAATGAATTTCTTTTTTTAAAAAGAATCTCAACCACAAAAATATTTTAATGCACCTTTACTAAAGAAAAGGAATGTTAAAAATTCAATTAATGTTATCTAAATATGACCAAACATAGAATAAAAAAATTTATATTAAATAAACGTACTCAGTTTTGGTATAATTAGAATGCATTAGCCAAACAATTACTTGATAACATTCTAAGATATAATTTCACGTTTCAATTGGTGCAGCAATTAGAAATGCGACATATACCGCAAAATATTGATATTTTAAAATACCGATGTTTAATATTGAAACATAGATGTTGGAAATACAACTGCCAAGAAACATCGATGCTTAGCAAAAAAGGAGAAACTTCCAAAAAATAATATTTTTTAATTACAAATATACACCTTCATTTTTTGGCCGTGGAGATGTTATTTTTTTCAATATAATATTTCAAGGAAGAATAATCGAAAGTTATATTGTAGTTAGTGGAAACATTGATAAGAACAATTAATTGTTGCTTCATATAATATAATTATTCCCACAACTGCATATAATTTAATCTAATTGAAATTTATAGGTCCAATATTTTTTATCCACAGTTGGGAGGAAAAGCAATTTATTAATTTTTTTCTCTAAATATCCCTCCAGTAATGAAGAAAGCTCTTTCTGATGGGACTGATGTAGCCATCACTAATTAGTATTTAGTAGCAACTTTTACGATATGTTGAATTTTATTTTTATAGATTTCAGGATAATATTTGAGTGGGTCATCCTTGAGATTATATGCAGAATTCTTGAAAAAAACTGAAAGTCCATGATTCGATATTTCATGTATCGAATTTATCAAAACTTTTTGATCTCTTTCTAACGTTCCAATTATCTTGTACAGTCTTGTTGTGATCTTTCCAAAAATCATCTTCTGAAAAGAAAAGTAAAAATACCTATATAAGTAACTTTAAGAACCCACTGTCAGTTTTTCTCTGAAATTCCAAGTACTTCAGCTAAAAATTATGTTTCCCTGATTTCTTATTTCAACCTTGTTTTATTTTCTAAATTGATTTATAAGTCGTCGAAAAATGAAGATCAACGTTCCAAATATATTTATTTATATGTAAGAATCTAGTAGAGAGCAGTAAACAAAAAGTGATATTCAAATAAAAGTATAGTATTGTTTCACAATTTTGTAAATTGTATTTACCTCGAGAAGAAGATGGAGCTATTCTGCCCACGGTCAAAATCCGATGATTCACCTTCTTCTCTAATTTCAATTTTGAGCTTCCTGATCCATGTACCCGGTAAGGCATTGCCTTAGAAATGAAGGTTTTTGAATCGTGGATCCAATAAGGAAGCCATTTTAAGAAATGAATATTCTCAATATTAATAAATCTCTTCTTGTGCTGGACAAGAACGCTTTCTTTCAGTTTTTTTTCTGAATTCTTCAGCAGCGTGAATTCTTTCTCAACTCTTCTCTTCTTTTTTTTTTCAACAGCATGCTACAAAATTTATTTTCTGCCCATCATTTTCATAATCGGTATAACAGTGCTTGACGTAACAAATCTTTCTCCAATTGCTTCGTTTGTTACAAATTCAATACGTTTATACAATGTACATAATTCTTTTTTAAAATTTAAAATTTCTGGCGAATGCCATTGGCATACATGATTTATTAAAATCTACAATTGATGCCACAACCTCTCAAAATTCAAGAAATCTTTCCAACGTATAGAAAATGGCAATCCACCTTGTTGTTACACTCTGAATTATTTTCGGTTCTATTTTCTTCCTCAGTTCACCACTCCCTTTATTACATTGATAAGCAATTTCACTATATTTTTGACTTTTTAAATGCCTTTGGTAACTTCTGGTAAGGATTTATATGAGCGTTTCGCCATTAAATTTAGCATGTGGGCAAAACAATAGTTATATTTTCTTCCGAATGACATTTCAATAGCACTCACAAAGTTATTCACCCTCTCCTCCTCTCTGTAACCACAGTTGTAATTTTTCTGTAGTCAGTCCCTAATCCAAATACATTTTTCTTAGATTTTGAGCCTGATGTTGTGCCGTGTGTTTTTCATAAAGCTCGTAGACTCCAAGAACAATGGATCTCAGAATCCAATTTTCGATAAAGTGCACAGTTACACCAAGAAATCTTATCGTTTGATGCGTTTCCTTCCAAATATCTGTGGTGAAACGCACATTTGGCGCCCTACTTAGTCGCTCTCTCAAATTAAGTGCCACGGCTTCATATTTTTCATAGATTAGTGAAACGATGGTTTTCCGTGATGGAATTTTATCTTATGGGGCAGTTACTTTAACGAAGTGCTTAAAACTCTCATCTTCGACTAAAGACATAGGCTCTGAAAATTGACTACAATTGGATGTATCCGACATAGAATTGGAAATACAACCAAATCACAGCTCTAAAAATAAAACGATGATTTCAAATTAAGCTTTCGAGATGTTAAAAATATAGATATTCCAGAATGGACTATCGCATCACTTTCTGCTCAAGTTGAAAATAACGAGTCATTTGTCAGATGAAATCATTGAATTGTTAGTTGACCTTGAAGCAAAAATGTTTTTAATAATTTAACTGTGAGTAAATTTTGTACGATTTCAAATATTACTCAAAAATATCCAAAACTCGTAATACGGAATTTTCCATTTTAATTGCGTTCCGAAGCTCATATATGTTGAATCTGGCTTCAGTCATGTAAATTCTATTTTAACAAATAAATGGAATATGGGGCTCCGAGACGAAGTATGATTGTTAACAAATTTCGAAACAAATATAACCACAGAGCCAAGAATCATCAAGGTTATCTTTCTCATTGATTTAGGTGAGAATTTGATATTGCCAAAATCAAAAAAGAAAAAAAAATACTTAATTGTTTCTTAAATGATTTAATTTACTTAAGAAATAGGTAATCCCCCCTTTTATTTTTTTTATATAAATTGTAATAGAATTATAAAATTTTTAGGTTCAATGATCAAAAAAGTTTGGCGGCCCCTAGATTAGTTCAAAAATACAAATTTCGATGTAATTAGTAATAAATTGCTCCAAATTTTACATACAGGAACTATCCGCTCTTTTTAAACATATCTAACTTACTTGCTAAGTAAAACTATGAATATGATTAAGACTACATATTTGAAACTATGATTTGCAACCTTTCTTGGGAAGTGTATGGAAGAAAAGATATATATATTTAAACTTTCTACAAAAGCTTACAAAATGTTTTGGCTGAATGCTGGCAATAAAATGAGACCTCTATAGGGGTAAAGGGAAACTAAGCAATATTATAAACACATTTTATAACCCTTGTCAAACAATATGTACAATGGCCTTAAAGTTGACAGCACTGCCAAAATGTTTAAAGGAGGGGTCGTCAAACTTTTTTCGTCATCAACCCCTAAAATTTTTATAATTCTCTTATCAACCCTCTCTACAGAAAGATAAAAAAAAGAAAGAACTTACCATTTTCCTAAATGAATTAAATTATTTAAGAAACAGTTAAGTTTTTTTTTCTCTTTTGATTTTATCAAAATCAAATGTTTACATAAATCAATGGAAAGGAAATACCTGATGACTCTTGGCTATATTAGCAATATATGGTTCGAAGTTTGTTAAAATCAGTCTTACTCATCTCGGAGCTAAATATTCTATTTATTTCTCTTCTTTATTAAACCATATATAAGCTTGAGAATCCAATTAAAAAGGGAAATACCTTATAACTAGTTTTGGATATTTTTGCGCGATATTTATTTTTGTAAGAAATTTACCCACAGTTAAATTATTAAAAAGCATCTTTGCTTCATGGTAAAATAATAATTTAATGACTTTGATTTGCAAATAACTGTCGCTATTTTCTACTTGAGCAGGAAGTGGCACAATAGTTATTTCCGGGATAGCTATATCTTTAATAACTCTAAAACATAATTTAAAATCATCGTTTAATTTTTGAACATGATTTATATGCATTTCCAATTCTACGTCAATTACATTCATTTGCCGTAAATTTCAAAAGTATTTAAAATCTTTATGTATCAATGAAGACTTAAGCAAGTTTAATTTAACTTGAAAGTGTAAAATAATTTTTTGTTCTTGAATTAATGTATTATCTTTTCCTTGGTGACGTGTTTGAATATCATTGAACTTTGCAAATACGTCGGCTAAATATGATTTTTTTTTGTTGTTTTTTTGCATTTAGTCACTTCAGACTGAATTAATTACAGTAAAAAATTCTGTCATTGCTTAAGCAAATCCGTGGTAATAATTAAATGACTTCTTGTAATTTCGTTCATTTTCTATGATCGAAGTGAAAATCCCTTCGCCATTTTTCTTCCTCACGGGCACTATGAAAGATAACCACGGATTATCTAATGGACGTATGACGTCTTCCTGTGTCATTCTTTGAACTTCGTCTTCTATCACACGTCTCTCACTGGCTGAGATACGGAAAGGTGTTTGCTTGAAAGGAGCCTTACTGTCTGTGTCGAGTCTATGTTTTTCTGTTGTGCTCCCGGAATTATTGTTGAAATCGAATACATCACTAAATTCTTCATGCAAATTCAGTAGCTCGTTTTTTTAGACATTTGTAAGCACAATATGTTGCATATTACTCACTGTTCCACGAGTTACTTGCTTTCTGGACTAATATTCCTGATAATCTTCTCAAGTCTTATCATCCAGCGAACAAATAACAGGTCAATTGAAACGTCCCCGACCTGACACATAGATGGCGCTACTAGAATTAAATCCATATATTTTTAAGTTAGCCCTAACCCTCAAAAGATGCGTGAATAAATTTAACAGCTATCGGATCATTAGTTTGTGAATTAAAACATTTTGAGTGAAGCAACTTTTGTTATTGTGAAAAAAATGGATAAAAAGGAATTTCGTGTGTTGATAAGATATTGCTTTTTGAAGGGAAAAAATACAGTTGAAGCAAAAACTTGGCTTGATGCCAAGTTACCGGACACTGCTCCAGGAAAATCAACCATCAAGGATTGGTATGCTAAGATTAGACGTGGTGAAATGAGCACCGAAGACGGTGAACGCAATGGACGCCCAAAAGAGGTTGTTACCGACGAAAACATTAAAAAAATCCACAAAATGATTTTGAATGACCGTCAATTCAAATTGAATGAAATAGCAGATACTCTAAATAAATCAACTGAACGTGTACATCATATCATTCACGAATATTTGGGTATGAGAAAGCTCTGTGCAAAGTGGGTGCCGCGCGAGCTCACTTTTGACCCAAAACAACGACGAGTTGATGATTCGGAGCAGTGTTTGAAGATGATCAAGCTTAATAAACCCGAGTTTTTGCGTCGATATGTGACAATGGATGAAACATGGCTCCATCATTTCACTCCGAAGTCCAATCGACAGTCATCCCAGTGGACAGCAAACGATGAACCCGCTCCAAAGCGTGGGAAAACGCAACAGTCGGCTGGCAAGGCTATGGCGTCTGTATTTTGGGATGCGCGTGGAATAATTTTTATTAACTATCTTGAAAAAGAAAGGACCATCAACAGCGACTATTACATAGTGTTATTGGACCGTTTGAAGGACGAAATCGCCGAAAAACGACCGCATTTGAAGAAAAAGAAAGTGCTGCTTCACCAAGACAATGCACCTTGTAACAAGTCAGTGAAAACGATGTCAAAAATCCATGAATTGGACTTCGAATTGCTTCCTCATCCACCGTATTCTCCAGATCTGGCCCCCAGCGACTATTTCCTGTTCTCAGATCTGAAAAGAATGCTCGCTGGGAAGAAATTTTCGTCGAATGAAGAGGTGATCGCCGAAACTGAGGCCTATTTTGAAGCAAAGGACAAATCGTACTACAAAAATGGTATCGAAAAGTTGGAAGGTCGATATAATCAGTGTATCACCCTTGAAGGGAATTATGTTGAATAAAAAAAACTAATTTTGACAAAAAATGTCTTTTACTATGGTAGGCCGAGGACTTTTCAATTGACCTGTTATAGTCATCCATATAGTTGATAAACTAGTTATTTTCATTCTCATAAGTAACATTTGAGCTTGCTGAGACCAATTTGTTGTCCAAACCTTACAACAAGCATTTTCAATGTCAATAATAGTGCCTGGTAAGAATAACTCTTTTTCGTACATTAAAATTATATTAACAGTTATCTCAACCTAGCTGTCTTTTCAATTAGCCGACTGAGAGCATATTGAATATGTTTCAATTAAGTATTCTGTAGTAGCAAATACAGAGAAATCCCCTTTACTTGATTCTGTGTTCACTGGAAGGATTTCGGCAATTCATAATTCTTCATTTCCACAGCAAACAACGGCATCTGCACGAAAAAATTCCATTCATGTATCATTTAACGCGAGATATCCAAACGGCTTTATCGTCCCAATCAGATCTATTTTCAATACACAGCGTCCTGAAACAGGTACAGGATTCCCTCATGCAGTTCTTAAAATACTTACCAGAAATGTTAGTTTCCATGCATCGAAGATTTCTTTCAGTTGCAGATTTATGTCAGGAAAATTTACCAAGCTTAGTTTTCCTCATTAGGGTTGCATGGAGAACGGCTGGGGCAGTTTGCTGGCAACGATGACTGCGGACGATTGAAGGAGCGGCGAGGGTATGGAGAGCTGTGTCTGTAATGGATGCAGTACGCCGTACATAATACAATTTCCAAAAAAATAGCTAATGTGTGAAGTCATATTGATGATGTTTTTTTTACGCGGCGTCTAAGACATCTCTGAGTGGCCAGTCAGTTTTTGTCTAATACAGTTATCTAGTTCTACTGTCCCACGAGCATAGACAGCAAGGATATTTTGTGTAACCTGCCACATGGTCCAACAACATGTTTAGTGTTTTGAGGCCTCCACAAACTATTTTATTGAGCTCTTGATATTTCATTTTCTCTGAAATCAATGTTAAATCATTATAGTTTTCTTCAATATGCACCGAGTGTCGCATAGGAAAAGATGGAATTACATTTTCTTTAGGTAGCAAATCTATTTTGAAGCTAGTTTTGGAGGAATAAATGCCACTCATATGAATCATATGCTTTTTAAAGAAACTTCACCATAAAAAGCCAGATTACTCTCAGTAGTAAAAAACTGACTAAATTCTTCCTATCGATGCTTGTACCACGAAAATAAGGTTCTAGGTAAAATAGCAAGTGTTAGTCTTTTAATCTCGATCTTAGCAATGCCTCAATGCCTCTCGATCTCAGCAATGCAATCTTTGCAAATGCCTCATTCTCTAACTATATCAATCAGCTAACTCTGAAAAAAAAGTTGAGGTTTGTTCTTTCATATGAAAAAGAATTTAAACGAAAACATCATGATTTCAAAATTGCCGTGATTCAATAGTTAGCCCAACAGGTGGCAGATTTTTATCAGGAGGAAATTCAGAAGTTGGTTGAACGACATGAAAAGTTTAAGAGAGAAAGAGAGAGCGAAATAATGAAACATTAATTATTACAAAATAAAAGGAAATAGTGAAAAAATAGAGAAGTCGAACCCAAAAATCCAAAGGCAATATCGGGCTTAGGATTGAATATGCAAGGTCTAGTCTGATGCTTTCAACTTTTCCCTTGTGGAAATATTTAAACTTCAAAATAGTATAATAATTAAAAATAAAAGAATAAAAAGTGAAATTTTAGCAATCTAAGAAAAGTTCAAATATTAATAAAAATAACGAAGAACATTACTTGCAAAGATTCAAAGAGATTAAGATGCAATAACGTAAGATGCGTCAGAGATTAAGATGCAATAACGTAAGATGCGTCACGTAAATCAGACTTCAACAAAACTAAGTGCTAAAAGGAAGATAGTAAAAATCAGAAAAGGAAAACGTCATCACTACCAAATGATGTAAGTTATTAATTGCGTTTGGTTTAAAAAAGAAATTCCTAATATATGGAATTTAAGACCTTTTTTTGTCACAAATATTACTAATTAATTTATAATCAAAAATATGCAAATCTAGATCGAGCAATTAATTTTTTTAGTTAAAATGAGTTTGAATAAGTTAATGCAATATATGTAGAAAGTAATATTTGATTTAAGCTTGCGGCATAAAATTTCTCCTCCGAAACAACGGGATATGTTATTGTACCCCTTGCCTTGTGGAGGAAGGAGAGAGTTTGTTGACCTTGGAGTGCCGGCAGGGGTTGTTTCGTACCCTGGAGCAGTGGTTACGCAGAATGTTGACCGGTTGCTTTTTGCTGTTTCCTAATCAACTTGGTTGAAAAAACATCTCATCTGGTTAGTTATTAAGGCGTTTTAACTTATGGCGTTGTTGTTGAACAGAGTCGCTGTATACTCCCCACCCCCCAGCATCATCGACATTATACGACGAAAATCATTGATATTTTGTGGAGGAGTTTGCTTTTTTAGACATTACTGCAATTGATATACACCCTCTCCCTGTTGAATTAAATTTTGCTTGGGACATTTTCCATTTGAGTCATAGTCCGTCCCGTATTAAGTGGTGGGACTCTTTGACACGTGTGCCAGAGCTGGAATATCCCTATAGTAGTTATTTATGTCTGGTTGTCTTTGTTAGACGTACAAAGACAAGTGCTTTTGTGTCGGGGAAAATTTAACCTGTAGTTATAGGCTGTGCTGCCATCTAATGTTCAGACCCCGAGTGACCACTTCAGGGTAAGACGTTTTCTCCGAAACATCAGGAGATGTTTTTCTACCCCATGGAAGGGGAGAGATAGTTGATATGACCTTGGATGGAGAGGGATATTTCGAACTCTTGATCAGTGGGTCCGAAGGAAAGTTGGTCGGTCGCTTTTTGCTGTACCATAACCAACTAAGCAAACAAAGACGTCTCATTCAGGATAGTTCCAAGGCGTTTTAACTTTTGGCGTTGTTGTAGAAGAGAGTCGCTGAATACTCCCCTTCTTGCATTATCATGATGATACGAAGAGAAATATTAGTGTTTGTTGAGAAGGTTGCTTTTTCAGCTATTTCTGCAATTGATAACATAGTCACTGGAAACTTATCATTTTTACAAAAATAATTAAATCATCAATGTAATGACCGTATAAGTAAGAATCATTAACAGTATGTTGAATTTAAAAAAGTGATAATGGTTGCCTAGTGATCGCTAACTCGCAGAAGGTGGGTTCGAACCTTGATTTCACTAAATATCATCCGTTTTGACGGGGCTGATGCACGTTAAACTTGTCGAGACTCAACATCCATCCTTTGGTGTGGTGTAGAAATTAAAGGAGGGATGTCCTAGCTGAAGCGTTTTTCTCGTCACTAGACAGTTTAAAATTACGAGATCTGTCGCAAATAGCTCTCGTGTTACTTGCTGTACAACGTTAATGAAACCAACCAACCAAACAATTTTATTAAAAAGAAGTGCCAATAAAGATTCACAAGGCAGTTATTGGCATAACCTCCCTGAGGTAGACTGTTTACATTAAGTTATTAAAATGATATATATTATATAAAAGCAAAAAAAGAAAAAAAAAACTGTAATCATATTCTCAGAATTGATGAAATTCAAAAAGCCTTTGAAATCATATTCATTTCAAAAGAAAATTTCTCCATACACCATGAATCTGACAATTTCAAGGCTGCTTTAATAACATTAGTTTGCTCATGATTATCGATACTTTTCCGAAAACTCTATTGTAAAATTGCACATGATTTGGTGATATAGGTAATACAACCCTTTGTAACGCATCGGAATTTAAATAGATTTTTGCTAAATATTGGAGGTAAAAATATGTAGATGTTTAATATTGGCAAAATTAATACTTATTTTCTTATTAAGAGGTAAAAGATGATTATTATTTCCTTTATTACTGTATATGGATATTTGCAAAGCATTATTTAATATACATTGCTTGCCATTAAAATTACAACACCATGAAGGAAAGTTAATACAAAAAATAAATTCATTGTATGTAAACGGTATGACAAGCAGACAAATTGATTAAATTCGCAAGCAGTTTATGGGTTTACAGGGGTGTGAAATTAGAAAAAATAGCTGCTATCCCTAGGAGCTAAAACAGCCCTCTTACGGTCGAATTGAGCTTGGATGACAGAAACAGGCAACTCATTCAATGTTGCTTCATGTTTTTGCCACATTTCATTACCTGGAGATGAGTGGTGGGCCAGTATCTCAGCAACCCTTGACCAGTTGTTTTCAATGGGTGACAGGTCTGGATAAGGTGCAGGCCAAGGTAACAATCGAATACCCTGTGTATCCAGGAAAGTCACAAAACGTGCAACATGTTGTTTTGCATCATCTTGTTGGAAGGTGGTGTTGGGCAGGCCTCGAAGATAAGGCACAACCACTTGACCTAATATGCCAGAAACGTACTGATACTATTCAAATTACCTTCGGTCTGAAATAGAGATGAGCGTATCGTATACCCAATGGCTACTCAAGCCATCACACCAGCTGTGGAGCCCCTATGTGGATATCGAATACAAGCAAGCGAAGAGTGGTCTCCTCGGAACCTCCAGATACGTATACGGCCTTCAGAATACGTATACTGATACGTATACGGCCATATTAGGATATTATACGCAGAACCGAGACACGTCTGAAAAAAATGAATTTAGAAGTATGTGACGATGGATCTCCTCGGATCCTCTTGACACGTATACGGCCGTCGAAATACTGCACACAGAACAGAGACTCATCTGGAAAGACGACATTGTGTCACTCATTTATCCAGCTTTATTGATACACATGTTGCATCATCAAGGGAAGCCAAAGTAATGGTCGCGGTGCTAACAGCCGATTCTTTTTCAAACATCATCGCACCATACTAGCGGATTCTGTGCGTGATGCAAGCATGTCTATTTGTTTATTAATGACCCGGAATGTGGTTATACCGTTTTGCAAGGCTGACCTTACAATATGTCTGTCCCATCAGGTGTTAATCATTGGAGGGCGTGGAGATCCTGCTTGCCATTCAATATAAACCTTAGCAACGCATTGTTACTAAATCCCCTTGACAGTGGTCGATTTCGACCAATGCGATTAGCAATACCTCGGAAGGATAATCCATACTCTCGTTACGCAATGACCCTTTCTCTATCGAACTTCGATACTTGCTGGCAATTGCTTCATCTTCATATTCGAAGCATAATACGTTATTTTGAGCAAACTATGTCCTTACAAAACACTTTCCAAATGAGAAGGCAACTGCACAACTTTTCTTTTATGCAGTGATTCAGATGTCATTTCTCCATCCTGTGTTGTCTAGATGCCCTGAAGTACTAATAATTCGAATACTTTAATCCCTCCTTCCTTTAATTTGATTATGACGTCCGCCAGATCATTCCTTCCTGACGTCACAATTTTAATAACCACCAGTGTATGTTCATTCAGCACAACAATATACTTTTATAAAATTTACATCTTATTGCATAATTTACAGAAATATCTTACCTATATACACCACAACAAAATCTCTCTGCAAAATCTGTATTGTCAGTGTATATATATATATATATATATATATATATATATATATGTAAGTTCTTATCGTTCATACATAACTGTTAAATGGTTATCCTTAGCTTGTTATTTTATTTAAAGTAATAATTGTGTAATTTATTTTCCTTTTGATTATTACTAAATTATTCTATTTTTCATATTCTATTTCCAAAATTTATAATTTCCATTTCAATTTACTTTTTCCTTACCAATTTGAGATACTGAGTAATATATAAAATCAAAATTCTTAAAACATTTTTTCAAAAAATTAATAAGACTTCTAAGTTAAAAATAAACAAATAATTTTGATTATACAATTAAGAAAAGTATTCAAATTAAAAAATTTTTACATGCATTTAGTAATATGTAATCGTAAGATAAAGATCCTTTTTACATAAATCATGATAAATAATATGATAAAAATATTTTAGTTCTGAAATTACTTCATTTTACTTTCACAAGAAAGCAAATGATGTTAAATGAGAAAAGTTTGTTGAGTATAAAGAATTAAAAAGAAAACAACTATCTTAAAGTTATTTTCAGTGGTAATTAATCATGTTCAATACCTCTTAATATGTTTACACAAAGAAATCGTAGTACAAAATCTGAGTCTTCCATTTTGAAAGAAAAAGAAAATCCACATTCGAAATTACGTTTGCACAACAATTACGGTTGAGCAAATTATTTCAACACAATTTACCGAAGAATGAAAATTTTTATACTTCGCATTTTATGTTAGCGCTGTTAAGGTGCAGTTGAAAAGAATAATTTCATCTCTACAGAAATGTATTCAAATCTATTTAAGTTGATTGTGTGTTTCATTGTGATCCATTATAAAGAAATGTATAATTTGTTAACAAAAATAAACTATTGTATCTTAGAACTTTGACTCTCATTGAAACATGTAAAAAATATAGACGTGAGTCTATCGACATAAAAGAGCGATTCTAAATGCATGGACAAAAATCACCTAATAACTAAGTTCACTTTATTTCTGAATTCAATTAAGATATATATATGTAATTATTATAAATAGCTAATTAAATATAAATATAAATAAAATGAAAATATAATATACAATATTTAATATTATTTTATATGTTTTAAAATTAATACTCATGTTAAGAAAAATAAAGAGTTTTATTGATTGCTTATAAACGTCGCATTAATAAATAACACGGGGTGTAGGACTTCGAAATTTTGAACCATTGTCAATTAACGAAAACTATATCGGATAAGGTAATCCACTCTTAGAAGTTTCACACCATGGCCTTTCAGACGGTCTTCATCAGGTCTTTAAGTCTTGACCGACTTTACGTACATCATACTGCAAAATGATGGGTCATTAGTTGTATTAGGGGTAGTACCCTCATTTTGATTGAAACGACTTCGACCATGAGCTGAACATCATAACAAAGTAGCCCCCGGTGCCAAGAAAGGGTTAATGAGAATAATTTTCTTAGTATACTGAGACCGTTTAATTTAAGTTAAAAACAGGTTTAAGATATTTTATGTTATTCTACTTATAAAGAATGTATACAAAGTACCCAATTATACAAATTTCTGTTTTAAAGCATGTAAATGAAAATTCAACATATTATATATAAATAAAATGTTGAATGAAACATTTAAAAAAATTGTTTTTGAATGACGTCACCTCTCCCCAGCCACAGAAAAAATTTAGATCCAAGACTAATGAAACAAGAATGAAAATTGTACTGAAAATAACTGTCACTCGCTGGTGAAAAAGTCTAAAATTAGAGTAAATTTTTATTTTAAAAAAATCAAATTAAAATAATGTTGAATATGAATACTGTTACAAAAAACTGTCACGAACTAATATATATTGTAAACCATATTATAAAAACAAAAGAAAAACATATTAATATAAACATATAAATCCCCGCATATATTACAAAAAATGCAAAAAAAAAACCACTAAGCAATTTTTAAATTTTATACACACTCACTCACACACACACACACACACACACATATATATATGAGTGTGTGTGAGTTTTGCCTTTCTTTTAAATATTTAAAATGGTTATGTTTAAAAAGTAGTCGAAGATAATTTCATTTTTAATTAATTATTTTATTGAAACGGAGAGAGAGACTATTTCCACACTGTAGGAAATACAACACCGGCATTGGATAAAGAGAAAAGAACAGTAAGAACGTAAGATTATGAGAGCAAGTATAGAGCAAGAAAAGGGTTTTCGATAAGTTTTGGGTTATATAGAGGGAAAGTTTCATTATAAACGTCATAGAACATGTGGAGAGAATGTTGGGATATCCAGGGATTTTAAGTGGAGATAAATTCTGGTAGGCATTATCACTACAGGTCTGAAGCTGTGGAATCTGCATTGTCAGCGGAATTTTAAGAACGCGTGATTGCATAAATTAGAGTTAAAAAGGAATGGTATCAGGAAATAAGAATAAACGTTTCATTTTTAAATGAGAGAATGGGAAAAATTTGGAATTTAAATTATTATTATGAGAAGCTAATATGAATTTAAGTTAAATCATTACACGCACACACACACACACACACACACACACACACACACACACACACACACACACACACACACACACACACACACACATATATATATATATATATATATATATATACATAAGACCATCGATCCTATACTTGCAAAATTACCATCATTATTAGGTGGGACGGGCTTGAAATTTCTTTACAGTTTCAATTCTAAAGCGGAACTTTAAAAGTATGAATTTGGATTTTAAAAATAAAAGCATTTAGTTCGATTAAGTTTATATTTTATTACTGATATTTTATGAAGAAAAGGATTATTATTAAAGGATTATTAAAGGGAAAAAAAGATTCATTATTATTCTGAAAACATAGACTGAACGGAATCAGGTATATAAAAAATGATCTCAGTTAAAGATGGCATCGAAGAAGTAACACATTATAAGATACATAACCTAGAGTATTATATTCTGCTATCAAACGTGATTCAGTTCACTAAGACTTTAATATAAATGCTTGTCAAAATTCTTTAACTTCAATTAGTTTAAATTCCCTACATTTTTTTAAAATGCACATTGAATTAGAACAAGAAATGCCTATTCACGGTAACAATGCAATTGATCATGCATAGTTCCTTAATGTGTTTATGTCCCCAAAAGCCCTTATGTTGCTTTTAGAGGGCGACGTTAATAAAATCAATTAATCCTATGTGTGGGCGTTAATGTTTACAGTAGTGTAAAACAAATGTAATTACTTTATAATCGTATCTCCCTTATTATAGTATGTTACATTCTGCTTCAAAAAGTCGAAATACAATTTAGTACCACTTACGTAAAAATAATTAAACATTATACGTGCATCTAATTTAAAAATAAATTTTGGATAAAATTCGTTGACCGAATATAAATACCACTTTTGAATATTGAGTCCTTCATTCGTAAAGACTGATATCTTACTAGTTTGCTATCTTATAAAAAAAGACATAGTATGTAATTTCCTGTTCATTTTCAACTTTATATTGACTGAGTTAAAATTAAATTTCAGTCTTTGCACCTCGAGAAGCGTTTCAAATGGTCGTGTGATTTGTTAATTAATATAGTAATGTATAACATCTTTTCTTTGATCTTAAAATTCAGTTTATTTTCAATTCAGTTTCAATGCCAACGTTTCTAGTTGTTGACCCATTAGCTTATTTTGAAGTTAGGTTTGTTTTACCCCCCCCCCCCTTAATTAAAATTCACTTGAAGTATTTCTGTGAAGAATTCAACTCGTGAAAGGCTTTTCGTTCAATCAATGAATAATGAACAAACACGCGGGATGTCTTTAAAAGGAATGTTCTATTGAAACCACTAGATATTATCCATTCAATTTTACACTTATTACTCGGTCGTTGAGCTTAGGAGAGAAAACATTACTTTCATGTTAAATGTTTTCCGGATGCTTGCATTGGGAGTCTTGGACTTTTTAATTTCAGCTTAACTTTACCGCATTTATTTTAGAGTATAATATGCGAACGTAATACTTCAATTAAAAAAAACGCCTAAGTAATTAACTTTTCTAAATTCAATGAGTAAGCTCAGTAATCACGTGCCATCCAATAAAGGGAGTTAACGGAATATACTTTTGAGAAAAATAATAATGAAATAATAACAGTCAAAATAAATAAACTAAGTTTTTCAAAAGTGCAAATTTAAAAATGTTTTTTACCCGCAAAAGTAAACTTTGCTTTTGTATTAAATTCATACGTAAATCTTAAAGATCTTTTAAAAGGGAGAGGAAACTTTTCTACTAAAGTTACTTTTCGCTGGAATATTTTGACAAATACAACTTTTGTTGTGCATATCCTTTTCAAAAAAAGAATATCAATAGCAGTGATTGTCCTTTTAAAAAAGGTGGTTGTGAGAATCAATCAATAAATAAATTTTATGACATGATTTCCATTTTATGACATAAAGAAAAAAGAATGTAATGAAAATGAGATAGATTAAGAGAGACAACAGAAAATGCTATTAGAAAGTAAGAATAAAGAATTTTTAACTAAACAAAATTAAGGAAAGCCTTTTTTATTCCAATGGAGTTCATAAAAATAATTGAATTGTTCTTAGACTATTCAGAATTTTGGTATTTCAATTCTAGCAACATCTCGATTCTTAGAACATTTGTAAATAATCAACAACTATAAATAATAATACAACAAATCGTAATATCTTTCTATAAGTTATTTTGCAATTTAAAAAAATTTCCTTATAAATTTTTTTTAAATACCAATAACCACAGATCCTTTCACTGTCAGGAGCATTTGAAACAGTAACATGAACACTTATTTTAAAGGGAATCTTATATATAAATATATATATATATATATATATATATATATATATATATATATGGTGTGTACATTTCTACATATTTTGTGGTTTTTCTTCTTCTTTTTTGTTGTTTTCATTAAATTAGTTTTTTTTTATAAATTTGGTTATATATTCTGTTTTTATATATTTTTTTTTTCTCTTCAACAAAAAATATATTTTTTTATTTTTCATCTACTATGCAAAAAATTTACATGTAGGTAATTTTTTTTATTTTCTTTGAATTTTGCTTTGTTAATTTAGTTTAAATAAATTTTTAAAAAATTTCAACAATATTATTTTTAATTATATCATTCTAATTTATAAATACACACACATTAACAGGGCTCCTTGAGTTATTACTTTTATTTGTTAAAGGAATTGACTCTATTTATAATTCTGACTTTGAAGATTTGTTTAATTCAATAGATTTATATGATTTGATAAGTACTTTTCTTGCTAATTACAAAAAATTATAATTTCATAAATCCATTTCTCATAAAAAAAATTAATTTGTTATTATTCTTGTACTAAAAGAAAGTATAGAGTTATTAAGGAAAATCTTTTAAGTAAATAATATGGGATGTATCTCAAAAACTCAAGAGGGTGTACCTCATAAATTAAAAAAAGTAACTAAATAATTTCTAATATTATCTTTGTAAATTTGGATTATCATTCTATGTTTTTTTTAAAAAAAACTGAAGTATAAAAAGTTATTCTAAAAAATAAATTTATGCAGGCTTTTATATTTGTTATATGTTTTTTGTAACTTTTTTTTTCTTGGCCCAATATTTCTCCTTCTTTCTCATACGATCATTCTTTTTAATTTGTAATTTCTTAGCATTAAAAGTTTCTTCAATTTTTTTTTTAGAATAAAAGTTTTTTTTTCGATTTAGATGATGATGCTTTTTTAAATTTGTTTTTGATCTGTTTTTCATTTATTATTTATTTATTTATTTTGCTTTTCAAATTTCGAAAGTTTTACTTTTTTAAATATTTTTTTCCCACTTTTTTAGTAATTTTATGGAAGGATTTTTTTTTTGTTTATTTTAAATAAATGAATTTGTCAATTGAATGTTTCATTTAAAGAAAACAATTAGGGTTTACTTTGGCAGGAAACTCTTTCATGGAGAATAAAGTTAAGCATGTGTATTTAATTAGAGTAGGATTTTACTTTTCTTAAATTTTTGTCAATAGTAATGCTTGATTTTTATTTATTTGTAATTTCTTAATTTGTTTTATAGGCTTGTAACAAATTATCAGACGGATGGGAAGGAAGGGTCGACATCTCTAAAACAATCCCTTTATTGACAGCTCAGTTACAAATCTACAGAACAATCAAACTAGAAATCTATACTATCTATTTCCCCGCTCAATCCCCCTTTAGTTCTCCTACGCCTGGCTTGGCTTCCTCTTGAAAGCTTACACTATATATACATAATAATCTTAATTTGCATATCTCCGTTCTCTTCTTCGGAGGAAGTCCTCTGATACAAATAAGAGCTAATTCTCTAAGAGGACTATCAGTGACAAGGTCGCTGATAGATCCGTCACAACCCCCTCCGTGAAGAAAACGTCATTTATTTGAGGGACTTAACGCCCCGATAGAAATTACGTTAATAAATGTTAATATACTTAAACAACTAACAATTTTAAAGTTTTTACAAACATAATCATTTTTACAATCTTCCTTGTTCAGTCATTTGTAGGGCCGAAATCTTCTACTGCTACTCGCTGTTTCCACTCCTCTGGCTTTTGTCAGATATGTACTTGTCCTTTCTGCCGCCGCTTGCCTCTCGCTGATGCTCAATCTGTTGCGTAGTGGATATGGACTTGACCTCCGGGACTCTTCTTGCCCTTCCTTTATATGTCGTCTGCTGCGAAGCTGATAAAGACTTGATCTCCCAGGCAGGACTTGTCTGTGGCTGTCCGTCGCTCCTCGAGGTGGACCTGGACTGGATCTTCCACTTCCGTCAACTGCTTCTCTCCTTGTCATCTTTCTTGTTCCAGGACCTAATGAAGAAGATACACTTCTTTCTCGCCAGTTCAATCTCCTTGGTGGCCTCCTTTTATTCCGATGCAGTCTTTCCTTATTGTTGGATGATTCTGTTGACCCCTTACTTCTCACTCTCCTACCTCGCCATTGCCCTTCTTTAGAGGACTCCTCGTTGGCTAGATCTTTGCTATACTCACTTTCTACCCTAGACCCTTCACCATTCAATCCGTCTGTCTCAACAACACCTTCATCTCTTTCTCTTGGGTGATAAATCCATACCTGATCTACATTCACCTTTATCAGTTTACGCCCTTTCCAAATAACCACATTGTTATTCTCAACCTTCATCACCTCATATGGGCCTTCAAATTTATGCTTAAACTTACTCACAATCCTCTTGCTCGCCGATTTCATAGGATGTGTTTGCACCAATACCAAATCCTTTACCTTAACATCAACATTAACTTCCCGTGTTCTCTTATTATATTTTACCCATCTATTCTGTTGAATCTTAGTATTCCTCCTAGTCTCTTCACACAATTTCTCACTATTACCACACACTAAGTCCTCTCCTAGCTTCACTCGGATCCCTCGACCATATTGATTAGACTGCTTTTCATAACTGGTGCTCACACCCTTTCCAACAGAGCGACTAAAGTTACTCCTAGAATCACCACCAGAGGCAAAAGAAAAACCACTATTAATACATTGACCATTTACCATCCTTCTGATCCGCTTCTGCAATCTCTCAGACCTCCCCATCACAGTTCGCAGCCGACTCTGAAAATCTTTAACAACATTTTCAAATTCTCTTCCAAGTTGTTTACAAGTCTCTGCTGATTTTACATACATTAAATTTATTCGCGAGCGCTCAAAACTTTGGTTACGATTAACACCATTGGCTATATTCCGACACTGCATTTTAGTAGTTTGCCTTACGCTAAGTGGATCAAGAGCCATATCGCGCTTATGGCGATGTCTATACGAACTGAAATTTTGAAAATTTCTTCGATCCCCTACGGTCCAATCATTACTCAATCCTCTATCTGTAAAATCATTGCGACCCCTGCGACATTCGAATCCTTGGTCACCTAGATCATTCCGAATTCTGTTCTCGAACCTCTGATTTCCAAAATTATTCGAATCCACACTAGTCAATTTCGCGTCATTTTGCCTATAATCAAATTTCCTATTCCGCCAGTTTCCTTCGAAACGACTGTCGGGGAACCTTCTACTCGAATCCCCTTCCTTTAATCTGCCATTATTACTCGAACCCGGGGTTTCCTTATACTCATGTCGTTCCTCATACTTTTCTACTAATTGTAACAGCTGGACCTTTGTCTTTGGATTTCGAACTTCTACATAATCCATTACCTGTGGGGATAATCTCACAATGATATGATTTACCAGTTTTTCTTCATTAATTTCAAAATCAAGGATTTTCTGTATCTTCCATAATTTGTAAACAAAATCTGACGGTGCCTGACTTTTAACTTGATGCGACGAGTAACAAAATTCAGCCTCTAATTCTGACCACCGGAAAACTATTTGTTAATGCCTGCTTTAATTGTGCAAAGTCCGTTGCCGTTCCAGTCACGTATGAAGAACCTATGACTTCGAACCAATCTCTAGCTTTTCCAATAAGATGACCTTTTAAGTGAGCACAAGCTAAATTTGCGGGAATTTCATGAAACATCACTCCATAATCGATACTATCTAAAAATTCCGACACGTTTTCCTTTCCGGAAAAAAAAATTTCAGGCAATACTCGAAAACTCGATCCGACTCTCATCCCGGGGTTTGGGTAAGTTGGGCGCCAGTGTAACAAATTATCAACGGATGGGAAGGAAGGGTCGACATCTCTAAAACAATCCCTTTATTGACAGCTCAGTTACAAATCTACAGAACAATCAAACTAGAAATCTATACTATCTATTTCCCCGCTCAATCCCCCTTTGGTTCTCCTACGCCTGGCTTGGCTTCCTCTTGAAAGCTTACACTATATATACATAATAGTCTTAATTTGCATATCTCCGTTCTCTTCTTCGGAGGAAGTCCTCTGATACAAATAAGTGCTAATTCTCCAAGAGGACTATCAGTGACAAGGTCGTTGATAGATCCGTCACAGGTTTAGATAATTATTTTCTTACAGTATAATATTTTCGTAGTCATTTAAACTTTGTAAATTGTTTCTGAAAATGTGTCATTGTTATTTTTTATATTTTGTTTGAGTATGTTTCTTTCTTTCTTTAATTTTTGGTTTAGTAAATTCTCTTTGTTTCCGACTTTTATTTGTTTCTACAATATTTTATACGTTTATTTATATTGAATTTAATTGCTAACGATTAATTAATGTTGTTTACATTTTTTACTACGTTTACTTTCTTCTTTTTTTTATGGTTGATTTTCTGAGTTTGCTGATTTTTAGTTGGTTAAAATATTTTTTTAAATTACAATCTACCGAGTTGGGAAGGTTTGATCAGTTATAACTTTATAAACAATACTATGTCTACTGAAATCCACATGAGAAATGATGATGTGTTGGAAAACTCGCGCTTTATGTTTTCCATTGCAACGTCGCCTAGCAGTTCATAGCGTGATCTTCGCCGATATATTGTACTATGACAATTGTTTTCTTAGATGTTTTCTATCATCCCATAAAATTTTGCTTTTGGCTTTTTAAACACACTATATTATTGTTTAAATAAGGTGAATATGACAAACGCGAGACATCTGAAACTTCATGTACTTTTAGCTGTGTTTGATAGAAAAATTTAACAAAACTTGATTCCAATATTTAGTTATTAACAGTTTAAAAAAAAACAAGATAATTTTTAAAACTGCTTATGCAAAAATTTTCAAATTTTCACTAAACTAAAGTCTCAAATATTTTGTTTCTTCAATTCTAATTAGCCTATTGTAAGATTTCGTTACATTATTTTGTGCAAGATTCTATTAAATTATCAATTCTATTTTTATAAATTAAAAAAATTGTATCATTTATTTTGAATAGAAATATAATTTGTATTATATAATTTGATTCTCTATTACATACATTTCATTCACATTCTCCTTAATCACTAATATAAACACAAAATAATTTAAATTAAAAGTGTTCTATAATTATCTCTAATAATATTCTAATAATAATTTATTTTAAATACAATAAATGATATGATTAATATAATTATTTTAAAATAAATATAAAAGCATTGATTATACATTAATGTATAATAAGTACATACATTTGATTGAATAAACAGTTGCTCAACGACCCATTTTTCAAGACCTTCTCTTGACAAAGATCAAAGGAGAGAGTAAGGATTTGTAATTATTGAAGCAAGGATGTCAAACATATGGGACGTGGAACATTTCTGTCTCATCTCCCTTTTCAGTAGAACTGTCGTCACCATTTATTATTTGTCAAAGCTAACAAGGCTTCACACTGATCCTCGATCTATTCATCCCTTAATTGGGTTCACAGGTTTACTTTTCCGTTGGTGAATTTCTCCCTCTTTTATGGAATAAATTCAATTGAAAGATATTAAACGTTCTTTTGACAACTTCATTCACTTCTTATCCCTTTTAAAATTCCTTTCTCAAGGTAGCTACCGTATTTCTGTAGCATTTAGTCCAACATGGAATACGAATTGAGAAAAATACATTTTTTCTTGATTAATCAGTTTCGTTACACAGTTATTAATCACTCTACTAAGGAAACGTTTTATCTATCATTTTGGTTTTATTTAAGCCATATTAATTTTTTTTTAAACTTAATTTATGAATATATAAGATAATGTAATTTTAATTAATTAGTGAAAATGGAAAGGTTTATGAGAACATTTTTTCTGCAACATAATTAATTTGAATTAGAAAAGCAATAAAAATAAGTAAAAGATTAAATTTGTAGATTAAATATGCATTTTCACATACAGGTATTTTTTCAAATAACGTCATTTAACTCTTAAAGAACACGAATATTTAGTTCTACTAGCCACATTTTTGTTATCATAACTTCTGTCCATTATCGTGTTAATTCTTGAATTCATCACGAAACGAAAGGTAATTTGAGTCACACCCAGGAATCATTCGAAAGGAGTGAGGGCTTTTCAAGATTATTTTTATAAGTTGAGCGATACGCCCTATCGCTTTTATACAAATGTAGTTTTGTACATAAGATCCGGTAATGAGATTAAATTGGGAGAATACAAATCAGGATCCCAGGTGAATATGAGTGATACATTTCTTTATCATAAACTCAGGGTTGTTTTCTAAATCGTATATTTTTTTATCTTACACCAAAGCTTAATTAGGAAAAATAATTCATCACTAATCCACGCTGTATAGGTGTTACCCATTTCTTATTTGAAAGAAAGCTGTTCTGCTGTTTGAAAAAAAAAAGAAATCTACATCTGTTTGAGTTACAAAAGGAAATTCCTCAAGCTCCTAATTATGAACTAAATTAAATACTTCAATGGATTGAAAAGAGATTCCTGAAATTCAAATACTATTAACTGGATTACAAGTTTTGTCTTTTATTACATGAATTTGTAGTCATAATTTTATTTGCATATATATGCTTATCAAGCGACAAACTTGAAACACGTTTTTACGGTTGTAAAGGGCTTCATTTTATCTTTACAATTACAAATTTCATTTTTGTTTGGTTTAAGCAGAGCCTAATGGTAAATATATAGTTCTCAAAGGGTTAAGATTATGGAGACTACAAATAGAAAGTTTATCAGAGGTTCCCCTTCATCCTGACAAGGTTCTCATTAAAGACATTTGGACTCGTGAGAAAGGGCAACCACATTTCCGTTTCTCAGGAACTTTACCCTTAGAGAATCCGATACTCCTAGGAAACAAAACCATTCCTAGATCAGGTGTCCAGTTTAGCAGGTATCAATTCCTGTGCCGGTTAGAGAGCTCAGGACCAATAACTAATTTATTAGTTTCAGTTATCCAACCAAAACAAAGGATTATGTCCCGTTGTTTGGAAGAGGTGGTGAAATTTCCATTCAACCTAAAATTTCAGAAGAGAAGAAACAGTGAGAGCTCTACTAATCCTTCGACAAGAACGTCGTGCCCGAGGACATTGCTA